>LZPO01027481.1:181738-198788 GCA_001675575.1 Neotoma lepida | reverse complement strand
ATGAGTCTTGAGCTTTTGGAATAGGGGATGTAATATGGACGTCCCATTTAGGGCTGAGAACTACTCAGTCTTTTGTTCTCTGCACATTAGCCAGTTATGTACTCTGTGCTGATGAACATGTATTGCAAAAATAAACTCTCTGATGAGCATTGAGAGATGCACTAATCTATGGATAACAAGTCATTAGGAGACAGTTTAATGCTATGTTCCCCTATAGGGCCCATGACCTTCCTAGTCTCCGGCTCTTGGCCTCACTCATGGTGCCAGACATGAGTTCCATTTTGTGGAATGGGCATTAAATTCAATGATAAGGTGGTTGTTTACTTTCAGAACTTTCATGTCTCTATTGCACCAGTGGGCATGTCTTTCCAGGCTGGTCATTATCATAGTTCACAGGGTTCACAGCTGGGTAAGACTGGTGATTGATTATCTTTCCTATAGCCTATGTACCACCTTCTATCACTGTGAAAGCTATTCAGTAGGGCTGAGGCTTCTAGATGAATACCAGCTTGATTTCTCCATGTTATGTGATTCAAGTATAAGACGCTTTCAGCAATTGGGTGTTACTCCCAAATTCAGGAGGGTAACCAAGAGCAATGGCAAGAGCTTNTAAGGTTTGAGAGTCTACAGGATCTCACTGATGAACAGCTCCAAAAGAGGTAGCCCATTTCTGGTACTGTNTCTTTTATTTGATAGCCTACAATGTCTGAGAAAGGCATTGTCCCCACGATTATTAGTTTATTTGCTGTGGGAAGTCTTTCTATANACTGTGANTATGTGTTGCTCTGATTGGTTGATAAATAAAGCTGCATTGGCCTATGGGGGCAGGATGGTGTTAGGCAGGAAAATCCAAGAAAGATAGTAAGAGAAGAAAGGAGAGTGAGGTAGACACTTCTAGCCGCCACCAGGAGAAGCAAGATGTAAAGTACCGGTAAGCCACAAGCCACATGGAAAAGTATAGATTTATAGAAATGGGTTAATTTAAGACATAAGAGCTAGCTAATGAGAAGCCTGAGCCATTAGGCCATAAGTTTGTAAATGATATAAGCCTCTGTGGGTCTGAGCGGCTGCAGGACCGGGTGGGACACAGAAAATATTCCAGCTACAGTTATTCCCTAAAATCTTTTTTTTTGTGTGTGTATGTACATGTATAGATTTTAGGAACCTTGTACAATGATAGAGTCCCATATGGCTTTTTCAAATGTCTTTAGTGTTACTTATCCCTCCCTGTACTCTACCCACCCTCATCCACCCTACTTAAGCCTTCTTGCTCTATTGTCCCCACTCTCCCTTCACATTACCTCTGTTCTGTCTGTCCTCTTCTCTTTGTAAGGTACCACAAAAATTGTTCACATTCATATATACTTTTTATTCATAATTTTACAATTTATTTTTACAGGAGGACCTTTGGACACATACACCCCCTTATAATGAATTAAATAACCTCTGAAAGGATTTCAGTACCTATCAACAAAACTCTCAGATTCATAGAAATGAGCTGTGGACCTCAATTCAAGAAACATAGGCATATAAGGGGTAAAACTTTACATTTAATTCAACTGTGGTGCCCTTAGTGAATAGCTCCAATGTGTCTGCTATGAACACTCTCATCCAGACCTGTCTCTCCTGGGGCTCCCCTCTAGTTCAAGGCTCCAGTTTAGAACTCCTGTTGCATCTTATTCTTGTCAGGAGGCAGAGGAAGTTCCTTGTTTCTTAAAAACCTCAATATAACTTCTGATGCTGTCAGGGTATACTGTAAAGATTTCTCTCTGTACCTTTGAAAAGTATCATTAATCCATTCTCTGACCACCTCAGAGTAGGTAATGGGATACAGAGGTAGGGTGTTCTTAGCCACAGAATAGCAACCTCAGTTAATTTGCACAGAATATCTTATTCCTAGGTCTCTCTTATGTAACTCTTTCTGGCGAATGAAGACTCCTCAAGCAATAACAACTTGCATTTATACAGCCTCATGAACATGAACTCACATAAATCACATTCATTAGTGCCTCTTCCCTTCTGTGGCCCCTTTCCCAGGTGACTAGCGTGCCTCCAGCTTTCCTTCCAACCTCTGCCTTGTCTCTATTATTGGTCTAATCGTACTTGGGTCTCCCTGGGGAAGCCCACCTGCCTGATCCTTTTCTCATTCTTCCTTGATTCTCACACCAATTTCAGTGAGGCCCAGGACCGCCTGCTGCCTGCTCTGACAATCCCTCCCCACCTGCCCCTCAACTCACCTAAATGTCTCTCTCCTATTNCAGTCACTCTCCTTTGTGTTTTATGGAGAGAACTGAGGTAGCTTGTCCCAGCTGTCCTGATCTTTTGTCTCTTCTCCAGCTTAAAAAAATCTATTTTTCACACTTCCATTTTTTCCCATACATATTGGCTACCTCCACAAATTAACTAAATACGTAATAGCATAGTACTGTCATTAAGGCTGCACGTGGAAGATGCCTCTGTTTTAGCAACCTGAGTTCTTAAAAAAGTTAGGAGCATCTTTTTTCCCCTAAATATTTTGATTAGCAAACAATAAAAACACTATTTAGGCTCCAGCTTCCTCATGCATTAATAATAGTGCTTACTTGACAGAGAAGTTGAGAGCATCAGATGAGAAATGGGTGATCGTGGATGATTGTTGTTACAGTGGTGTTCTTCATGGATTTGCCAATGAGTTGCTGTTTGATCTCTTAGCACCAAGGAGAATGAAAACGTTTTCATTTTGGCAACATTTCTATAATATTTCAATACATATTTGAAATATTACGCTTTGTTTAATGTGTTTTTTCTTTATTTTTGATTAGGCTTGTTAGTATGGTGATTATTTCTTTAACGTTTGACCAGATAACATTATTTCCTGAACATACCCTGAGTGATGTTATGTCTATTCATAGACTTAAACTTCTTAATGAATATTTATTAATTTTCATCTTATTTTAGTAAGGAAACATTTTATAATTTTCAATCCCATTTTAAAGATGGAGAATGAGGCATTTTAGAAAAAGAAAGTTTGAAGCCACAGAATGACTAAATGGGGATGATATGGCATAAGCCCAGATCTAGTTTGCTCTGTGCAATTTTGTATGAGTATTTCTTTTTAAAATGCACTATAAAACCTAATCAGAATCTTCTGACTTGTAATCATGTGCTGAAAGATGGTGTATTCTTTTTGCATAAAAGATTTTCTACATTACAGCAGGGGGCTTTACACTGATGTGTCAGGGGGAGGAAGAAAATCCATTTCTTATACCAGCCTGTCAGCTGTCCTTTATGATTGGACCATATACCATTAGATAATCATAAACAGTGACAAGAGCTGTGGCTCTGTAGAAAGGCTCATGTTTGAATTGGTTTGCTGAGATGCGGCACTGTCCTGCATTACAAGAAAACACTACAAAGGACAGATGTGTGGTGCCATGAAATATTTATCATTTAGATGTTGAATAGGGGTGTTTTAAATATGACTCTAATTTTGTTACTATGCATTAGATATTTGAAGTTTTAAAAGAAACATCTAAGTAAAAATCAAAATGACTATGTATTTGTGCTGATTAAGTCCTTCACTGTTGACATAATTGCATCCTGAAAAAGGTTGAAAATAAAAATCTTCCCAATTTTCATTCCAAAAATTACGTATATATTTTCTATTGTGTATTTGTTNCAAATTTGCCAGAGTAAATTCACATCCTTTGTATCTGGTATACTTTTTATATAATCCTTCGAGGAGAGTTCCCCTATGGAGAGACACAGAAGATATATGCCTTTATATTAACCCATAGTAGATTACAAAAAAATAATCAGAATGAAATGGAAGATATACTCTTCATTATATATTTCTAGGCTTGAAGTAATATTTTTTCTTGCATACTAAAGCAAATAAGGACCTTTTTAAATCATCTCTGGTCTCTTTATAAGTCCTTGAGTAAGTGTATTGAGAATAAGTGCATTTATCATTGAAGACTGTTGATAAAGAATATAGTATTTATTCAGATTATTCAGAGATACAATCTTTGAAGGGTTTTGAGATTGCTTGTCTGGTTTAAAGCCATATTCACTTCTTAAGTGATGAAAGTTATAAAGCTTATTGTCTTACCGATNACTNTCATAGCCAATGAAAACATTAATTTTAAAGAATTAAAGTGTAGGGGTAGGTTATATGAATTTTAATAATGGGTTTCATGTTTAAATTATACAAAAACTTAATAGAATATATATTCCTAAGGTTAATTTTAAAGACACTGAATTTCTTGAGTCAACATGAATGCTATGAAGGGATTTCAGGATGAAAAATGAGTACAGAACAAAGCCCACTGTAGAGAATCACTAAGTACCAGCTATGATAATAACCTATTACAAGGCACCTGGTTATAGCATGGACTTGATCACAGAGGTCAAATCATGTTCGCTGTGTACATAGTGATGTGTGGTGCATCCCTTTTCTCATAACTTGGAATGCATACAGTAAAGGGGTTCCATGTGTCCTCTGGCTCTTGCATAATAAGAGGATTCTGTAGGGTAAGGNCATTATAACAGTTATGAATGTATCAATAGTGACTTATCTGGGAGATTGCAAAATGCTCATGGAAGGAAATTTTGTGCTTACATATTCATTTAGTCTGGATTTTACCCTCACTTGCCAAAAGGAAATGGGGTGGCTTTCATACTAGATCAGTGAAGTAAATCTATTAAAGCAAATATTAGCCTTTTAGACAAACGTTTTCTCATTAGTCTTGTCTCTGTGAGGAGAATGAGGTTAAAAATGATTTGAAGTTTCTCGAGTCATTATGTTCCATGNCTTCTCTAAAATTAGAGTACCATATTTTCACTAACTGTTTGTATTTACATAATTTTATTAATTTTTATTGCAGTTCAAAGCATACAACCATTTTACCAATTGCCTTTTTGTAATTAGAATGTTGCATCCTCACTTTGTTTTGGCTCTCTGTGAGCACAACAACACATTTTATNAGCAAACACAGAACAGTATATCCTGATGTAATTAGATAAGTGTATTTGGAGTTTAACATGATTTTCATCTTTATTACAGGGAGATATGAAACTTATGAGNCTTCTTTAACATGGAGAATTCTTTTACTTTGAATGAAAGCTTGTCACTTTATCATTCTTCTCTGGCTTTGTGAGGCAGCCTGTCATCTGGATTAGTGGATATGGCAAATGATCTCAGTTTGTAAAGTGAAGAAAGTAAGACTTATGGGGATGTGTGCAAGTTACAAAATGATGGTGTCTGGAAAGTTGACAGGGGTAACTGTTTAGCTCAACCAGGAGAGTTTCTGTTCTTGGATCAACACATGTGGCTAGAACAATTATTTTATTCTTGAGCCTGGAATGTCAGGGGAGATAGATGCTGGCATAGGGCTGAAGAGTATAACATTAACAGACAAAANACTATTGAAGAAGACTGGAGAAATAGCCTATAATAACTTTGTGTTATTGTATATCCAACTAGAATAGAAATTATTTATTTACTGTAGTTTACTGAGCTATAGGATAACACAAGTAGAATTTTGAAGCACTTAATGTATAATACATTTTTATTTTAAATTATAATGACATCATTTCCCCCATTTTCTTTCCTTCCTCCAGCCATTTTCACAGTACCTCCTTGCTCTCACTCAAATTCATGCCGCTTTGTTCTTAATTGTTGTGATATATATATGTATATATATATATACATATATACATATACATACATACACATATATATCACATACACAAACATATATATCACAATAATACATACACACATTACTAAATACATAAATGCAACCTGCTTAGATTGTAAAATGTTACCTGCATGTATATNATCTCAGGCTGACCGTTAGGGGCTCTTCCCTGAGGAAGATCATTTCTCCTGTTCTCAGCATTCCCCACTTGCTTGTAGGTCTTTGTCTAGGATTGAGTCTTTCTGAGATTTCCCCATTTCATGTTACTATGTCCACTGGTGTTGTCATTGTTCAGGTATTGTTTAGGCAGCCGTGTTGATAAGGCACCTTGGGTGTAGCTTCTCTGATATTTCTGGGAGATCCCACCTCACAGCAAACTTCTTCCTCTTCCTTCTTTCCTTCTCTTTCTTCTTTTTGCTTTTTGACACTGGGTTTCTCGTGTAGTTCTGGATGTGCTGGAACTCACTCTGTAGATCAGGCTAACCCTGAACTCAGAGCTCCACCTGTCTCTTCCTCTTAAGTGCTGGGATCACAGCCAACTTCTTGTTCCTCTGGATCTTACAATCTTTCCTCCTNCTCTCTTGCAATGATCCCTCAAGTCTTGGGTACAAGAGTTGTAGATTCTTGGGACTGGCCACCACACAATCTCTTGTTGTCTGCATTTTGTTTGGTTGTGGTTTTTCTCTAATGATCTCCTTCTGTTGCAAAAAGAAGATTCTCCAATGCAGACTGAAAACTATGCTTGCCTGTGGATATGAAGATAAATATTTAGAGTGTAGTTAGGAACTATTTGCTTACTAAAGTGGCAGTTATAGGTTCTCCTTCAAGATCTGTGATTTTACTATCTCTGGGTAGTTGACTAGGTTTCCAGTACTAGGCATGTTTTCCCTCTTGTAGAGCAGGCTATAAGTCCAGTTAGCAAGCTGTCAGTCACTGGCTAGGTATTTGCACCACTACTNNACCCAAAGGTCATTGTACCAGGTGAAAGCTGCTNGAGTTTACAGGCCTCTCATCTGAGTGGGGCTATTGGTAGCTTTATTTCTTTGGAGGCTTTCATGGGGCCTTCTGGTAACATGAAAGTCAGTCCTCAAGGAGGAGGCTTTCAGGTGAGATACAGCTCAGTCCTCTCGGCTCTATGTCTGAAGTGCATGGAACTTACTTTGTACTCCTGGGAGGCAACCAAGGGAAACAGCAATAGACTATAATGTTTTGGGGGTCTTTTGAACAACCCTGATCAACAACTCAAAAAGGGACTTCTCATGCTTGATGTTGGGACTTTTTTTTTTAGATGGTCTATGGCTCTTTGAGAGAATAGTGTCAGTCCAGATAGGAAGATTTCATTTAAAGTATATATGTATACACAGACTTATGAAATGATTCCTTCACACTTCTGTCAGACATTCTTACTGTTATTTTACTTTCCTCTTTCCTTCTTCTACATTTACCACCCTCCCACTTTGTAATTAAGGTCCCCTAGTTTTTCCTATTTTCCCTTTTAAGTTACTTGTAGTTGTTATTCTCCTTTGTATTGCCCCCACCACGATCCCCTTTTAATTTCCTGGTTTCTGCAGTTACTTCAGGTTATGTACTCGCACCTGAAGTGTTGTAGCTATGATTGTAGACAAAAGAGAATGTTCAATGTTTGTCTTTCTGGATCTGGGCTACCTCACTTAAGGTGATCTTGACTAGTTCCGTCCACCTACCTACAAATTTTATTTTATTTTTTATAGCTGAATAGTACTCCAGAGTGCATATGTACCACATTTTATTAACCATTCCTTGGTTGTAGGACATTTATGTTGTTTCCATTTCCTTGCTATTGTGAATAGAGCAGCAATGACCATAGCTGATCCTCCCTATTCTCATGATGTCTTCATTTACCATGATATCTCTTTCCTTGCTCTCCCACTCTGTCCCTGTTCCAACTCGAACCTCCCATTCCCCTGTGCTCTCATTCCCCATCCTTTGTCCTCCATTACCCCCCCTCACACCCAGTTTGCTCATACGCAGTAGATCTCATCTATGTCTCCTTCGCTGGGCGATCCATGCATCTCTCCTAGGGTATAGGGAGAAACAGAGTTCTAGGGAAGTTCCCAGGAATCCACAAGGATGACCCCACCTTAGACTACCAGCAACAGTCAAGAGGGTGCCTGCACTGGCCTACTCTGGTAATCAGATTAGTAAATACCCTAACTGTCATCATAGAGCCTTCAACCAGTGACTGATGGAAGCAGATGCAGAGAGCCAAGGCTGGGAACCAGGCTGAGCTTCAGGAGTCCAATTGNTGANAGAGAGGAGGGATTCTATGAACAAGNGACATTGAAATCATGATGGGAAAGTGTACAGAGATGGCCAGCTAAACTAGTGGGCATTNATGAACTGTGGACCAATAGCTGTGGAGCCCCCATGGGACTTGACNNGGTCCTCTGGATAGGTGAGACAGTTGTTTAGCTTGAACTGTTTGGGGGGCCCCCAGGCAGGGGAATCAACATCAGCCCAGTGCCTAAGGTGGGACACTTTGCTCAACCTTGGTACAAGGGGGAGGGCCTTGGACTTGCCTCAACTGAATGTACCAGGCTCTGCTGACTCCCTGTGGGAGACATTGACTTGGAGGAGGTGGAAAGAGGGGGTGGGAGGAGGGAGGAGAGGGGGGATCTGTGGTTGGTATGTAAAATGAATAGAAAATTTATTAAAAATAAAATTAAAAAAAACCATGGCTGATCAAATTATCTATGAAATAGGATGTTGAGTCCTTTGGGAATATGCTGAGGACTGGTATATCTGAGTCATATGGTAGATTTATTTTCAACTTTTCCACACTGATTTCCAGAATGGCTCCATTAGTCTGCCATCCCTCCAATAGTTAGCGAAGGTTCCCTTTCCCCCACATCCTCTCTAGCACTTGTTATTGGTTGTTTTGTTGTTCATTGCCATTTTTGATGGAGTAAGTTGAAATCTCAAAGTTGTTTTGATTTTCATTTCCCTAATTGNGAGGGTCAATGAACAACTTTTGAGATATTTCTTAATCATTTTTATTTCTTAACTTGAGAACATCCTGTTCATATCTCAGGTCATTTTTTGAATGNGTCATTTTCTTTTTTGACTCTTTGCTTTTTGAGTTCTTTATGTATTCTGGATATCGGATGTAGAGCTGGAAGAGATTCTATCAAATTTTGTTGGCTTTTTCTTCACTCAATTTATTGTTTCTTTTACTTTGCTGGATGTTTTAGATTTATGGAGTCCTATAATTATTGGAGTCCTANTTAGAAATTCCTTTTCTATACCTGTGTCATTTAGTGTACTCCCTATACTTTCTTCTAGTAGTTTCAGTGTTTTGACATTTCAAATTTATGTCTTTGAGCCATTTAGAGTTAGTTTTTGTGCAAGATGATAGATANGGGTCGAATTTTATTTTCCCACACGTGTACACCATGTTTCCCCTAAAACCATTTGTTGAAAATGCTGTCTTTTCTCCAGTGTATATTTTTGGCACGTTTGTTAAATATTANATGGTTGTTATTATACATACTTANGTTTGGTTCTTCAATTTTGTTTCATTGGTCTACATATACATATCTTTGAGTCTAGANTATTAATCTNTCCAGAATGCTTCTTTTTGCTCAGGATTGTTTTGGCTTTCCAAGGTCTTTTGTGTTTCCATATGCATTTTAGAATAGTTTTCCCTCCATTTTTGTAAAGAATGAGATGGCGATTTTGATTGAGATTGCACTGAATCTGTAAATGGTTTTGGTAGAAGCCTCGTTTTTATAATATTAACTTTACAAACTCATAAGTGAGGAGGGGTGTTTTTCCATTTTCTAGTGTCTTTCTCTTTCTTTAGATATTTGAAGTTTTTATTGCAGCAGTCTTTCACCTCATTGGTTAGGTTTAATCCTAGACATTTTATTTTCTTTGGGGTTATTATAAATGGGAGCTCTTTAGGCACATGCCAAGAGAGTCTGTGGTCACTTTCTCTATATATAGTAAACATGTAGTAAACTACATATAGAGAAAGATATATATATATATATATATAGAAAAACTATTTATTCACTTTTACAAATTGATTCTATGTCCTTTCATGTTGCTGAAAGTGTTGATCATTTATAATAGTTTTCTGGCAGATTTTTTTTTTGGCATTTTTTATGTATTCTTACATCATCTGCAAGTAAGGATAGNTTAACACATTCCCTATTTTAAATCCCTTTAATTTTCTCATCTTATTTTTTCAGCNAGTGTTTCAAGCACATTATTAAAATGGAGTGGGGATCACGAAATCCATGTCTCTTTCCTTATCTCTCTGGTATTGCTTCACATTTTTCTTCACTTAGGATGATATTGGTTGTGGGTTGTTCACATGTAGTTTTTGTTATGTTGAAGTATGTTCCCTCTGGTCCTATTCTCTCTAGGATTTTTATCATGAAGACATGTTGGATTTTATCAAAGGTTTTTCTGCNTCTATTGAGATGATCATGTGATTTTTGTATTTAAGTCAATTTACATGATTTATTACATTTATTGACTTGTGTATGTTGAGCCATCCCTGTATATCAAGGATAAATCCAACTTATTTGCGGTTGATAATCTTGATGCATGTCTGTATTAGCTTTGCAAATATTTTAAGTTCACGTGAACTTACCTCAGTGGAAAAGGTAGGTCTCAGGAACTAGTTCCTGCTTTAAAAATTTACTATATTAAGTTAAATTCTTTTCTTGTACCTTATAAAAGTCACAGAATACAATCACTTAAAAAACTTTAAACCACCGTCCTCAGTTACTAGACGTGGGGCAAGAAGAATTTTACCCACGTGCCTGCCCAGTGCCTCTAGCTCTGGGTAGTTGGGCACCATTATAATTCTTGGAAGGAGTGTCCTGCCCAGCACCATGATGTACGGAGTGGACAACGAGGCCTACACGTGGCGCCAGGCAGACAGGCACTATTATAGTGAGCAAATTTATGGTGCACTATGGCAGAGAGCCAGAGAGCCAGAATGGTTCATGTCCTGTGCACAGAGGCATATCTGAGGAGCTGAAAATGGTGAGGAATAGGCTGACACATACCAGACCCGGCCATGATGATGTCTGGGTCTAGGGTGAAGCCGTAGCCCATGTCTAGGTTCATGGCTCTGTTGTAATCATAGTCAACTTCGATGTCTGCTGCTGCAGCTCTCTTGATACGGCTGAAGGCCTGGAAGGAAAGGCTGTACAGTTAGGCCCGCCCCTTGTCCCCTCCTGCTCACTGGCTACAACGCTAGGGAGAACTGGTCTTGCCCATCACTGGCTGAAACTCTCAGGAGAGAGAGAGTTCTACACCTCTTCCGGGCAACATAATGAAGCTGACCCTGTTCACAGGGGCAAGGGCAAGCTGGCCCTGAGGGTGGGAAAAGGGGACAGCAGGTCATGCCTGCCTTGTGGTGAGGGAAACATGCCTCCCCTTGTCCCTGACAACCTGTAGTAGGTGGAGGACCTGACCCAACCCCTCACCAGTTGCAGCACTCAGGAGAACCGGCCCTCTGCCTCTTTGGGGCAACATAGTAGAGTTGACCCTGTAGACAGGTGCATGGGTGAGCCAGATCTGAGCACGTGAGATGGTCAGCCAAAGTGTGGTGGTGGGGATGAGGGAAAGATGCCCTCCCCCATAACCCCTACCACCCCTAGTGGCGAGGGAGCTGATCCCTTTATGAGCTGCAACACTTGAGATAGTGGGACCTGTGTCTCATCGGGGTAGCCCAGCAGAGCTGACCCTGTTGACTAGGGCACAGGTGAGCTGACCATGGNGAGACCTGGCGCTGCCCCTCATCTGCTGTATGGTGGCATGGGTGGGGAAGAGATCCCCCCTCCCAGCCCATCAATGCCTGAGGAAGATGGGAGAGCTGCCCCTGAGGTCAGAAGGGTCAGAGAGCTGCCCCTGCCTGCCACCAGATGCAACACTCAGGAGAGCAGGCCTTGCATCTTGCCTGGGCAGCAGAATAGAGCCAACCTCATTGGCAGAGGTGTAGGTGAGCCAGCCCCAAAATTGTGAGCATGGAAAAGCTCTCCCCATTGTTCATCTATCACGTGGAAATATTAGCAGGGGAGAGCTGACCCTGAGGTCATAAGGGTGGCAAAGCAGCCCCTGTCCCTNACTAGCTATAACACTCAGGAGAGCAGGTCCTGCGCCTCATCTGGGCAGCACACTTCATCTGGGCAGCACAATAGATCCAATCTTGTTGGCGGAGGTGTGGGTGAGCCAGCCCCGAAGTTGTGAGCATGGGAGAGCTGTCACCATTACTCATATGTCCTGTGGCGGCGTCCCCCATCCACTAATGCCCTAGGTTGGTGAGAGAGCTGGCCCTGCCCCTCATCAGCTANAGCACTCAGGAGAGTGGGCCCTATGCCATGCCTAGGCAATACAGTAGAGCTGGCCCTGAAGGTGTAGGTTTGGGAGCTCTGACCCTGAGGGCGTGAAAGAAGTAAACTGGCCCCACCCCTTGCTCATCNCTGCAAGGGGTTGAACTCACCAGGACCACGCAGGAGAGCTCACCCTGGTGGTGAGGATGGGGGAGAACTGGCAGGCCGACAAACCTGGCAACTACCCAGGGTTATATGTTGGCCCACTCCAGCATTCACCTCATCTGTGATCTGCCAGAGCACGTTAAGAGACCGGTCCTGCAGATCCAAAGGTGAAGGATTTCCACAAGACAGGGCAACAGCACGATAATCAAGAGGAGTTCCAGTGAGGGCCCAGCATCGATAGTGTAACAGAAATCAGAGGCCTCGAAACAGACCAATGACTCTCTGCAACGAACACTTGCAAGTTAAGATATATAGATAAAAGGGTTTACTGCATGACTCACTGTGTCACACCACAGCCTCCATGACGAGACTGATTTTTTTCCTTCTCTTTCTCCTTTTCTTTCTTTTAAATTTTATCTTATTTTTGGGGGGAGGTTGCAAGGGCACAGGGCAGATGTGGAAGGATGGGGGAAATGAATGGGATGGAGATGCATGATGCGAAAGACACAAGGAATAAATAAATAAATATGAAAAATAAAAATTTTAACCATTATAAACTTTTATTATATATATAATTTCTATTCTGTAAAATGTGTGTTTGAAGTATGAAGAGTAATGTCATGACATCATCCAAAAACTCCATTCAGTTAAATTAGTATATAACAAAACTTTTGAAGAAAATCTCTGCAATAAGGTACAAAATACTTAGGAATACACATTCATAGTGGGCATTTTCTGAAAAATAAGTTCTGCTATGTAACTTAGAAACAAAAATATATTTACAGCTCCAGCCAAATAACAAAGTTCTCAACTAATGGGCACTTACTCCGGGATGAGAGCAATTCAAAGTAAGATTTCTGTGAGCCACCTTCCTTCTCTTTTTGGTGGTTGCTGTTCTTTTTGAGACACNGTCTCATGGGGCCCAGGCTAGCCTCAGACTACCATGTAGCTGAGGACTCTTGTTCTTTTTGTGTCTGATTTCTCACATGTTGGGTNTCAGGGACCTTATTTACTTCTTTTAGAAATTCAGAGGGGACAGAGGACACCAAGCAATCAAGGCCCTCTAGACACAACAGAGCTGCCATACATATGAACTCACAGAAACTGTGGCAGCATGCATGGGTCAAAGTCAGATGGAGTCCTAGAGCAAAAAGGAAAAAGCGACACACTTTCCTATCTCTAATGCAGAAGCTATCTCCAATTGATAGCCAATGCAAATGAAAATCTAGTTTTCTCCAAGGAGCCTCACTGGGAAAACAAACTACTCTTTAAGGGTAGGCTGCATGCCCAGCAGTAGACAGTCAACACAAAATGAACTCAACAGCCTCTTTGGAGGTTCTTTGTCTCACAATATTGAGAGCTTCTTTCCCCCTTTGTTTCCTTACATATTCTTTCTACATATATTATGACTTCCAGTTTTGGGGTTTTATGAGATTCCTATATATGCAAACATGTGTGTCTCTGCATGTATATGTGTCTCTTGGGCTTTTTCTTTGGCTCTTTTTATTGTTTGGTTTTGTGATATTCTGATTTGTGTTTTTTTTTCTAAAGACAGGCAGAAAGGGTTTGGATCTGGGTGGGAGGGGAGACAGGGAAGACCTGGGAGGAATAGGGGAAGGGGAAAATGATAAAAATATACTGTATGAAAAAACTTTAATAAAAAAATTAAAAGAAAATACACACATTTTCAAGTGTCTGAGGCGAANGATAGCCAATGCAAATGAAAATCTAGTTTTCTCCAAGGAGCCTCACTGGGAAAACAAACTACTCTTTAAGGGTAGGCTGCATGCCCAGCAGTAGATGGTCAACACAAAATGAACTCAACAGCCTCTTTGGAGGTTCCTTGTCTCACAATATTAAGTTGAGAGCTTCTTTCCCCCTTTGTTTCCTTACATATTCTTTCTACATATATTATGACTTCCAGTTTTGGGGTTTTATGAGATTCCTATATGCAAACATGTGTGTCTCTGCATGTGTATGTGTCTCTTGGGCTTTTTCTTTGGCTCTTTTTATTGTTTGGTTTTGTGATATTCTGATTTGTGGTTTTTTTTCTAAAGACAGGCAGAAAGGGTTTGGATCTGGGTGGGAGGGGAGACAGGGAAGACCTGGGAGGAATAGGGGTAGTAGAAACCATAATCAGAATATATTGTAAGGGAAAAAAATCTATTTTTTGTAAAAGAAAAAAAAAGAAATTTAGTATAAGGTAAAACATGTTTTAGTTTCTTGGCCCATTAGAAAAGCCACAGAATATACTGATTTAAAAGCTTTAAACATTTTAAAATTTTGTTTTATATGTCTTTTAAAAATATTACTTTCTATACTCTTCATTTATTCAAGGGATTGAAGTTAATTTATAATAATAGTCAAATATGAAATATTAAGAAAAGGTTAATGAAAATAGGAATAAATCAAGAGTCAGGATCAAAAGTAGAAACAGTTAAAATAGCTGTGNTATGTATAAGGTTTGTTTCCCTGTGANCAAAGAGAAAATGAACAAGTGGATATTAGTGCAACACAAGGCAAGAAATACTTACCTGAGGCATATAAAATTTTTGTTATCAGACCTGACAAAAGAAATTTCTCAGGCCACAGTTACAGTGATAGCAAAACCNTATAAGAAGAAAGAGAATTATGGACTAATTTCCTTTATTAANNTAGATGCTAAAATACTGAATAAAATACTTGCAAACCAAAGTCAAGAACACATCAAAAAGATCATCCACTATGATCAAGTGGATGATCATTTCCTCATGCTGGAAATGCAGGGGTGTGTCAACATATGTAAATCAATAAATATAACCCAGCAGCGAAACAAACTGAAAGATAAAACTCGCAGGATCACCTCATTAGCTGCAGAAAAGACCTGTGACCAAAACCAACACTCCTTCATGATAAAAGTCCTGGAGAGATAAGGGGTATAAGGGACATATCTCAACATAATAATGGCATTTTACAACAAACCCATAGACAACATCAAATTAAATGGAGAGAAACTCAAAGCAATTGCACTAGAACCAGGAGCAAGACAAGGCTGTACACTCTTTTGATACCTATTCATATAGTACTTAGAAGTCTTAAATAGAGCAATAAGACAACTGGAGGAGATTAAAGTGTTACAAATTGGAAAGGAAGAAGTCCAAGTGTCTTTATTTGCAGATGATAGAATAGTATACATAAGTGACCCTCCCTCCCAAATTACTATCAGGAAACTCCTACAGCAGAAAAACGCTTTCAGCAAAGTAGCTGGATACAAAATTAATACAAAAATAAGTAGACGTCCTATATAAAAATGACAAATGGTTTGAGAAAGAAATCAGGGAAGCAACACATTTCACAATAGCCTCAATAATATAAAATATATCTGGGTAACTCTAACCAAACAAGTGAAAGACTCGTTGATAAAAACTTCAAGTCTGGTTATCCAATATCCACTTATGAGTGAGTACATTCCATGTTTATCTTTCTGAGTTTAAGTTACCTCACTAAGGATGATTTTTTTATAGTTCTATCCATTTGTGTGCAAATTTCATGATGTCATTTTTTTACAGCTGTGTAATACACCATTGTGTAAAGGTACTACATTTTCTTTATCCATTCTTTGGTTGAGGGGCATCTAGGTTGTTTCTAGGTTCTGGCTATTATGAATATTGCTGCTATGAATGTAACTGAGAAAGTGTCTTTGTGATATGAATGAGCATCTCTTGGGTATATGCCCAAGATTAGTATAGCTGGTTCTTGAGGAAGATTGATTCCCAATTTTCTGAGAAGTTGCCATACTGATTTCCAAAGTGGCTGTACAAGTTTACACTNCCACCAACAGTGGAGGANTGCTCCCCTTACTTCACATCCTCTCCAACATAAGCTGTCATCAATGTTTTTGATCTTAGTCATTCTGACAGGTGTAANATGGTTATCTCAGAGTCATTTTGGTTTGCATTTNCCTGATGACTAAGAATGTTGNGCAATTCCTTAAATGTCTTTTGGCCATTTGAGATTCTTCTGTTGAGAATTCTCTGTTTAGATCAGTACCCCATTTTTAAATCGGATTATTTGGTATTTTTATATCTAGTTTCTTGAGTTCTTTATATATTTTGGAGATCAGTCCTCTGTCAGATATGGGGTTGGTGAAGATCTTTTCCCATTCTGTAGCTGTCATTTTGTCTTATTTACCATGTCCTTTGCTTGGCAGAAGCTTTTCAGTTTCAGGAGGTCCTATTTATTGATTGTTGCTCTCAGTGTCTGTGCTACTGGTGTTATATTTAGGAAGTAGTCTCCTGTGCTAATGCATTCAAGGCTATTTCCCATTTTCCCTTCTATCAGGTTCAGTGTAACTGGATTTATGTTGATGTCTTTGATCCACTTGGACTTGAGTTTTGTACATGGTGATAGATATGGATCTATTTGCAGTCTTCTACATGTTGACATTCAGTTATGCCATTTGTTGAAGATGCTTTCTTTTTTCCATTGTACAATTTTGGCTTCTTTGTCAAAAATCAGGTGTTCATAGCTGTGTTGATTAGTGTCAGGGTCTTCAATTCAATTCCATTGGTCCATGTGTCTGTTTTTATGCCAATACCAAGCTATTTTTATTACTATATCTCTATAGTAGAGCTTNAAGTCAGGGANGGTGATATTTTCAGAAGTTCTTTTATTGTACAGGATTGTTTTGGCTATCCTGGGTTTTTTGTGTTTCCATATGAAGTTGAATATTGTCCTTTCAAAGTCTGTGAAGAATTGTGTTGGGATTTTAATGGGGGTTGCATTGATTGCTTTTGGTAAGATTACCAGTTTTATTATGTTTATCCTACCTACCCATGAGCATGGGAGATCTTTCTATTTTCTGATATCTTCTTCAATTTCTTTCTTCAAAGACTT
>LZPO01027481.1:164986-178507 GCA_001675575.1 Neotoma lepida | reverse complement strand
ACATAAAGCCAGATTCACTGAACTTGGTAGAAGAGAAAATGGGGAATAGCCTTGAATGAATTGGCACAAGAGATGACTTTCTGAACAGAACATCAATAGTGCAGGCAGTAAGGTCAACAATTAATAAATGCGACCTCATGAATCTGAAAAGCTTTGGTAAGGCAAAGGACACTGTCAGTTAGTTAGACAAAGTGACAACCTACAGAATAGGAAAATAAATTTACCAACTTCACATCTGATAGATGACTAATATACAATATTAGTCAAAAATACAAAGAGAGCTCAAGAAAGCAGACAGCAAAAAAATAAAAATAAAAATGAGGTATAGGTTTAATCAGAGAGTTCTTAATAGAGGAAACTCAAATGGCTGAGAAACACTTAAAGAAATGGTCAACATTCTTAGCCATCAGGGAAATGCAACTCAAAACTACTTTGAGATTCCATCTTATACCTGATTGAATGGCTAAGATAAATAACACAATTGCCGTTTCATGCTGGCAAGCATGTTGAGCANNGAGAACACTCCTCCATTGCTTTTGGGAGGGCAGACTTGTACAACCACTATGGAAATTTGTGTGTCAATNCCTCAGAAAATTTGGAGCTATACCATTCCTGGGCATATCCATCCTACCACAAGGACACTTTCTCAACTATTTTTAATGCAGCTTTATTTGTAATAACCAGAAACTGGAAACAACCTAGATGCCCCTCAACAGAGGAATGGATAAAGAAAATGTGATATATTTACAGAATGGATTATTATTCAGCCATTAAAAAAATGAAATCATGAAATTTGCAGGCAGATGACATAATGAGAAAAAAATTCATTCTTAGTGAGGTAACCCAGACCCAGAAAGACGAATATGTTATGTATTCACTTATATATGGATATATTAAGTAAAGCCATTAAGTAAATTAAGTTATTAAGTAAATGATAACCAAGCTACANTCCATAGACCCTGAGAGGTTAAAGAGAGGAATGTCTACTGGGGGGATGCATGGATGTCCCTGGGGTGGGGAAATGAAATAGATTTTTGTGGGTGGTGTGGGGGTAGGTGGGGATGGGAGTAGGAGGGATCATATATCAGGGTGAGATAGGATGGAAGAAGAAAGTGTAGAGAGAAACAGCTGGAACTGCAGAGTATTTAGGAGTGTGTATAAACCTAGTGCAGTGGAAACTTCCTGGAATCTATGATGGTGATTCTAATAAGGACTCCTAGTAATGGAAGATATGGAGTCTTAGCTGGCCATCTCTTGTAGCCAGACAATGCGTTCAGTGTGAGGACTGGGTTGCATTGAGTTGAGTTGGTCAAAAGGTTCCTCTGGAGATGCCCAAACAACCCAGGCTGATGCTAGGACAGAGGGTTGCTCTCCAGAAACTGACAGTTTTTGAGATTTTTGTCCCATTGCTGAGGACAACATATGTACAGCTCATTGAAAATGATGAGGTTGAGAGGGGCCGACCTAGAGCCTTCACTTACCCCTACGTTTTTGTCTCTTTGCTACAAAGGTACTGTGCAGGCTAACGAAAGAGAAACNTAGACACCAACCCTTTGACCAATAATCTATCCAGTCTGCAAGATGTGCTGGGGCAATGGTTGTGCAGAACTTGTGGGAGTGGCCACCAATGTCTGAATGAACTTGAAGCNCACTCAAGGAGNGGGAGCCCATGCCTGACACTGTTTGGATAGCCAGGAACAGGAGACTGGATAGCCCAGAGACCGAGTGTAGGACTAAACATGGCTGGTCTTAAAATAAAAAGTCAATGAAATGATTCTTAATGATCTTCTGCTATACTCATAGATTAGTGTCTTGTCCAGTCNTCANCAGAGAGGCCTCCTTCGGGAACAGATGGGAGAGAATGCAGAGACTGACACCCAAACATTATGCTGAGAGTTGACATTGGATGTCTCGATCAGTTCCCTTGGAGCTTGGGGAATCATGCAGAAGAGGGGGCAGATGAATTATAGGTATTAGAGGGGACTCACTAAATTAAAGGCTCACTGAATCAACTAAGTAGGACTCATATGGGCTCACAAAGACTGAAGCAGCAAGCATGAGGTCTGTATAGGTCTGTACCAGGTCCTCTGTGTATTATATTGTGGCTATTAGCTTGGTGTTTTTGTGGGACTCCCATCTGTGGGGATTAGGACTCTTTCTCTCCTGTTATGTTGCATTGTTCATATTTGGTGTAAGGGCTCTTGGCTTGCCTTATTGTATGTTGTTTTGTCCTGNTTAGTTGTTNTCTCTTGGAGGCCTGCTTTTTTCTGGAAGATAGAGGCAGAATGGATCCAGGAAGAGGAGAGTTGGGTGGGTGAGTGAGAATTGGAGGGAGAGAAAACTGTGGTTGGGATGTATTGTATGTTGTATGATTAAAGAATCTATTTTCAATTATAAACGCATACATATGTATACTCTTAGGGTTGCTGATTTAAAAAAGAATATATAAAAAATTGGTAGAGACCAAATTTGTGATCCAACCAAATTTGTGGTCCAAAGTGAAGCAATTCCTGAGAAGAAAAGCAGAAGCCTTGGGTTAGAGAGAGAGCAGTGGGAAACTAAGGCATGCAAATGCAGCCCCTTCCTCCCCATGAGACTGTTGGGAGGTCTTTNGTTTCTCAAGGGCTCAGAAGTGTGACACTTCTCCAGGAGTGTATCATGCTTCCTTCATCTCTTGGTCATCCATAAAGCTCAATGGAGAAGGTAATTTGCATGCTTTTGTTCTTTGTAATGAAANAGAGCTAAACACAAAAATCTATCTGTGTAATTTGGAGATTAAATGGCAAGGCACTATATTATAACCTTTAGAAATTAAGGACTCTAATGAAGTTATGACCAGCAAGATTCATTGTGTGTGTTCACTCTCAATCGTCAGTGAAAGAAGCACAGACACTTAGGGCAACTATATGTAATATAAATTAAAGATTATTGGGGCTTGTGTTTTTAAGTCCTCTAAACATCTAAGAATCTTGTCATTTATTTAATTCACTAATAACTCCAGGATATAAAGTTGTGATGTTTCAAAATATCATAGGATCTCACAAAACAGCAGCTCAAATGTCAAAGGACTGTTCAGTTTGGGGGGGTGACTTCTCCTATGATTTACCATGTTGTAGGGCTGATGTCTTTGATCATGATTAGAAGGACAAGTATATTAGTAGCTATTAGCTGTGTTAGTTTTTTGTTTTAGAGACATAGAATCCTGGTGTAATAGTAGAAAGGGAATTTTGGAATATGGAGGTCTCCTATGGTCTTTTCTTACTCTAAAATTAGAAAGAATATTGAGTTACAGTGAGATTACCCTAATGAAGCAAAGTGTATTCATCCTCAGACCCTCAAAGAGCACTCTGNTAATGCAATCGTTTTCCTTCAGCAATTCAACCCAAATCCATGATGACCTTGCTAATGATACATAAAACCTATAACATGCAATTATATTAATATATTCTAATGCAATTTGGTTGAACAAAAGGCTGGTTAAATTTGTAATGATGTTTCCACATTTCTCAGAAGCTTTAGTTCTTTCAGATATCCTTGCCTCACTTTTAAAGCATCACTGTGACTCTACTCTAAGCACATAAATGATTTTAAAAAATAAATTCCTACACATCATTATTTTATAAAATATATCACAGTATTTGGTGATTGNGGGTTATGAAAGGGGTAGAGTAATAGAGCTTACAATGTCCAAGTTAAAGATTATCAGATTGCTATTTAAAAACTACTGTGTTCTTAGAGACTCAGTTTTTTAAGTGTGTTAAGTAGTTTTACATTTAATAACACTTTGTAGTTGCCCTCATTAAACGAACTCCTTATTGGGACTTAACTCTCTCCTTAGAACTGCTGAAACTAGCAAATGCACTGCTCTGGGACTACAGACAGTCACACTGAGTTCATTTGACCTGTAGTGGTCAGATAAGGGCTGCTGGATGGAAACGAATGTTTCAGAGTTGGGCCCTGGTTCATTTGAAAATATGTTATTATTTGCCAGGTAGAAGATGGCTCCTCATGTATGGAAATTACCCAATGACCTCTTATGTTAGAGTTACTATTTTGCATGAATAAATGTGGGGAGAAAAGACTCAAATCATTTGAACTTCACACATGCCATTTTATTCTCTTATCTGGCTGTGAACGGCTTACTCATAAGCAGGGGTTTCTGGCGGGGCCTCTGTGGCAACCTACCTGGCCAACGGTTCTCTGTAAAGATCGGGGTTTTCTCAAGTTCGAGTGGAATTTATATAACACAGATAAATGTCGGCCAGTAACTAAACGGAGCACACAAGTTATTGAAGGTGTGAGATTAGAGTCAGCTGTTGTGGAAGGAAGATTCCGGAGGGAATTCCGAGGGAGCCAGTCCTGCTGAGGGACACACATGGTCAGCCTCGGCAGGGAAGTCAGCCTGGCATCTCCACACATCCACCTCTGGGGATGTGGTTGCCAGCTCTTGAGAATCTCTTAAACGTACTGAGGTAGAGAGTGGGTGAGGATAACAGGGAAGGAAAACCTGAGAGAAATGTCTGAAAAAAAATCACCACACAAATTATCTGCGCCCTTTCCTGTAAAATCTAACAATTTCATGTGAATATGATTTCCTGGGTTTCTTCTGCAAGCGCCTGNGGGATGGAACCACATAACAGACAAAATAATTATTAAAAATGCAAAGATCCATTAGGTGTGAAAACATGGAAATGTGTCTCCAGAAAAATATTAAAAAGCATGCCTAAGTCAGGGAACCAGAGTCTCTTTGCTTCTAACAGCTGCTTTTTTGAGGCTGTACAAGTTCTGTGATGAGCAAGTCCTGTATATGGAGGTGGCTGCTCCATTGTTGCCGACAGTTGAGACCAGAGTAGGCTATTGACGGGAGCTAACGGTTTTGGCACTGGGTTTGGGTGTTAAGTATCAACTAACATGTTTATGCCCGCCCTTCAGATGTCCACACACAAAGACCCCTTTCTCTCCTTTCTGGCAGAAATCCAGGCCAATCTTGGAATGCTTCGTCCCTCATCCTTCATTAAAGACCCTGTGTTAATGGTGGGGCGTCATCATAGAAGCACCCTGGAAAGGAATGCTCGCTGACCCACAGCAAACACATTTCCGCTTCTGTGGAAATTGCATGTACATCAGCGTGGGGTTCTGAAGCAGAACTAAGAAACAATCAGCCTCAGGTCCACGTGAAACTACCTAAAAGTTTAATTCATTGCAGTACTAGTGGATCTGGCTAGAGGTTGCTGCCACCTCAAAACAACAACAACAACAACAACAAACAAAAACCAAACAAACAAAACAACAAAACAAAACAAACAAAACCCTCGTGTTAAATCTGATGTGTGTGATACATANGCCTACATACATATAGATGAGATTCTTTCTCATTATCTGTATGGATAACTTAGTTATTATAGATCTCATTCAGTAGCAGGTCTTGGTCCGTTAAAATGATGTTGGCTTGATCTAAAATAATATGTTCAAATTGAATTTTGAGAAATAGGATGATAAGCAAGTAATAAGGGAGCACTGTGTGTTCCCTGTGGCTTTAAAGGGTGCTGTTGCTGTGCTGGTGTAACTAGAACTATTTGACTTTGTGTTCTTTTTGGCATTAAAGTTCTCCTGATATTCTCTAGGCTTTGATGAGATCAAAGAATTACATGTTTTTAAATGAACTACATGTTTATAAATTCATGAAAATAAAATCATTATCAATGGGGAAGAGAATTTTTGGATAATTCTACTAGCAAACAATTTCAGGGAGGGTTCTTTTGAAATGATAAATTGTAGTAAATAATTTCTTTTTNATATTGCAGGTTGGTTTATTATTGGGCAAAGAATTGAAAAGTGAAAACATGGCCTCACATCCTAGGTTTCAGGTTTTTAAAAATTTTGTATAAATTATGACTTATTTAGTTAATATTATGACTTATTTGGGTTACATATTAATATTATAATTTTTTACCCATGCTCAAAGATTTATTTTGTATGGTTAAAAAATGAGTGTTGAGTATTTAGAAAAGCAGAAAATTTCTTCCCACACATGCCAATAATATGCATATTTATGTTGTCCAACTTTCAGTCTTTCCTTCAAGTGAAAGAAAAGAAGAGTAAAAAGTAAGATACTGCACTCATCTCCTTAAATGTCCTCATTAGGTACTTCCCACTTACATTGCCAGTTCAGTGTCTTGTTCAGGCTAGAACAGGCATGCATCATTCGGCACTCTTCAGGCTGCAATGGTGGTTCTAAAATCCCCAGAGACACGGCCTGGGCTTCTGACAGGCAGGGACATCTGTCCTCTAAGTGCTGCATGCCAGGCACATAGCTGGCACTCAATAAATAGTTTTTGAATGGCTGATTGGATAAAGACTTTGTGATTTATGCAAGTATGGGAGGAAACATTAGTCCCCTTTTCTTCTCTGTTTTTGTAGAAACCACAGCATCTGACAGGCCTAGAGCTTTGTGTGGTGGCCTGGATAAGGGCCTCTGGCTTTCAGGAGACCCTTTAGGGGCCTTTGCATCCTTGATTCTTAGTCCTGAAGACCCATGTGCACTGCTCAGAGTATCCAGACTCAACCATGTTTCACATTCCTATTATCATGAATCAAGAATAATTTCTGGAGGGGATAAGAGGACCCAGGAAGGGCAGACACACTCAGGTTTTTTTTTGTCCCATTCAGCTCTTTTTCTCCCCTCTGGTCAGTAGCCCACTGACTCAAAGGCAACACCTTTCCTGTCTGATATTTCCCTCTATCCTATGTTGGTTAATACTTACTATATTTCCTGTACTTTATTTTAGAGCTTTTGTTACACAGAACTGCAATTCTCATATCTCAACATCCCACTTGCTGACTGTAACCCACAGTTTTTTTTTTATTTTCTCACTTACTGTGTGTCTTTCATGGCCTTATATGGACCGCTACTTCCTTGAACCAGAAACTTCTGATTTCTTCCCATCTCTTTTACCTCCTCCATCTTTTCACCTAATTAATACAAATTTTGTAACCTTATATTTTTAGTTGTCTGCTTGCTGACAGGCTCCATACATCCCCTTGTTTCCACACACCTATAGAACCCTACCACTGGTTCAGTCTAGTGCCAGTTGTTCCACCAGTATTATATCAGGCTGCTGTGTCTTCCTGGGCAGATCATTTGTCAAACCAAAAATTTGGTAGTCAGCCTCAACTGCTTCCCTCCATGCATTAGAGCTGCTGGGTGACCTTGGGNCACTCACCACCCTCTCTGTATTTAACTTGTTCATCTCTAAGATGGGGTTTATCATGTGGTGTGAGCACTGGATTAATATATGTAAAGCATTTTAGAATAATGCTTGGTTCAAAATTACCACCTGAAACTAAAATGACTTTGAGATTTCATCTTACCCCAGTCAGATTGACCAAGGTCAATAAAGCAAATGACAACACACGCTGACAAGGATGCAGGCAAAGGGGAGTGCAAACTTGTACAGTGTGACAGTTCCTCAGGAATCTGAAAATTGATCCATCTCAAGATCCAACTATATCACTGTTGAGCATATATCAAAAGAACCCTACATACTACTACAGATATACTTGCTCATCCATGTTCATTACTGTTCCATTCATAAGAGCCAAAAATTGGAAACAGCCTAGATTTCCATCAATCAATAAATGGATAATGAAAATATGGTGCATTTACATAGTGGAATATTATACAGCTGTTAAGAAAAATAAAATAAAAATTTGCAGGCAAATGGATGAAGCTAGAAAAACTCATCCTGTGTGAGGTAACCCAGATCCAAAAAGACAAATATTGCATGTTTTCTCTTCTATGTGGATGCTAGCTTTTAAGCTTTCAATATGTGTGCTACAATCCATATAATCACAGAGGTTAGGTACCTAGTAAGTACTAGAGGGACGGACAGGATCTCACAAAGAAAGGGAAATAGAATATATTGCTATGGAAAGACAAAGTGGGAAATTAAAATAGGAGGATTAAATAGGGAGGAAGATGGGAGAGAAAGACAAAGGAGTGAATATGGGGAGGGGCAGCTAACAGTAAGGCCATTTGCAAAACCTTATGGAAACTGTCTACTGTAGAAGCTTCCTAAAATATAGACATATATGAAAGGAATATAATGGATTCACCAAATAATAGGGGAGACAATGCCACAACTGGACATCATATGCTACCAAATAAAACCTCCAGTGCTAGGAGTAGTTAAATCTTGTTGAGTCGTTGGTCAAAGAGGTCCCCTGGACCACTCCCAAATCACAAGCTATTCTCAAGGCTATTGATTGCTCTCCACAACCTTGTGGTAAAGGCCTATTGTTGAAGACAATACTTACTTATGTCATCAAACAGAGAAATTGACCTGGTGCTTAACTAGAAGCCTCATGCCTACTGTCTAATGTTCATGGTAATAGAAAGTACATCCAGTGCTACTGGAAGAGAAATGAGATAATTAATATCACTTAGTTACAAATCCTGTGACTTAAAACAGTGACCTGGTACAATATTGGCACAATTGTTATAGAGCAACCAACCACTATTTGTTTGGATTTAGGCCCACTCTATGAGATGGAACTTACACCTGACATGCTAATGTGGCCAAGAATCTAAGCCTATATAGGTCATAGGCCTAGAGGAAAACCTACTACTGTTATCCTCCTAAAATACACAGCAGCATGACTCTTAATGACATATTACACAAGGCACAGGTCAGTGCCTGCTCACTCTACATCAGAGCAACTTCTTGCAATAGATGGCAATTAACACAGAGACCNACAAGTGAACAATGTGAAGAAAGTGAGAGACTTTGGAGGCTCTATGTTCAGAGAAGAGGATGTGGAAAGATTGAAGAGCCAGAGGTGATGGATGACTCCAAGGAAATGGTGCTTTCCAGGTACAACAGGACTGATACACATGTGAACTCACAGAGAAAGTGGCAGCACACACAGGGTCCGCACAAGTTTAAGCCAGATGGGGTCCCAGCATGGAGGGGAAGTACACACATGGTACCACCTACAATCAGAAAATTATCTGCAGCTAATTCCTACTAGCATAGGGGAAAATAAATCTCACTGGGTATACCAATCACACTTCAGGGCAGGTCTCATGCCCAGGAAGAGTTGGAAAACACAAAATGAACTCAATGGTATTTTTGTATATTTTTTGTATCATTTTGTTTTGTTTTGGTNTTTTGTTTTGGTTTTTGTCTTACTAGTATTTTGCTTGATTGTTTTTATTTTTGTTTTTAATGGATTTGTGTTGTGTTTTGCTTTTGTGTTTTGTTTTTTGAAAGAGAGTAAGAAAAAGAACCTAAAGTTGTGTGGGTGGGGAGATGGGAAAGATCTGGGAGGAAGTTGGAGAGGAGAAACATGATATTGTATACTTTATTTCAGTTACAAAAATGTGCTTTTTAGGAAATTTAAAAAATCCAAAGTTAGCTAATATTACTTCTTAAAATATGGTCCTTAAAGATAATAGGAGTCTATCACCTATCATCTATCTTTAGCTGAAAATGAATGTGTCTTCATACACCTTTACCAATCATTCGTGCATATTAAATTGATTCTGTGACTCAATTAGTTACAAAGAATAATAAATGAATTAATAGTATGATCACCAATCAAGATTTTCGCTTTGAAGAATGTGGTTGTGTGCCATGCTGCACATTGACTTCTATCATGTTTTTCTGTTATTTTTGCTATGACTTCACCTAGCAGCCCCAGCAATGGATTTGACTACCAAGCTGACTGTGTCTGTCTATATCTTTATGCTAGTATTAAAATCTGCCAGTGTCAGGATTAAATTTGGATCTAAATTTTTTTTTTAGAAACTTAAGAAGATTCATCATCTGCATAGAGTGGCATGAGGCTGAGGTACTCACATATTTTTTTTTTAAGTGTGAAGGATATTCCAACTATCTTTAATCATTATGAAGACAGAAGCTTGCAAAGACTCAGTTACTATCCAGAGACAGGTGTCAACTAATGCTGAAGGCAACAATGAAGAACCAGCATTCCATGGCTCTCTTGAGTAGACAATAAAACTTTACTGCAATATATTATTAGGAAAAAAATCTCAGGTATGAGAACACAAAATCCAGGGTTCTTTTAAAAACTGTAATCATGGATTCCAGAAACCCTCACCCAAATTTTTCATAAAGTAAACAAAAAAGTATTTATAGACAAGTATGGACACATTCATGCATAATTATATAGACTATGTAAATAAAATGAAGTATTTAGAAAGTCACTAGGTAACTGTTGCTAGTTTTTCTGGTTTGCTTTGGGCCAGATCTTTGTTCAAGTTACATGTTCCTTCTTTCAGAAAACAAAGTTGAAAATCTTTCCTATCTATTCTTGATAGTCCAAGGTCTTAAATACTAGGCTCTTTTTCAAATGAACTTACTTCTTTTCCTCCCTAATTTACCAAGCATCTATTATGATGCCTTCTTCACACCAGATGACACTGACTCCTATATGCTTTCTGTATTGATTTTAGAAGTTCAGTGTGTTTTTTTAAAGTAGATCTTCCAACATATTCTTAGCTTTTATTCATCTTTAACTTTCTTGCTAATACTGTTGATCAAGTCTCCACTGTTGAAATACTCATTCTTGTGGGAAAGAAGCTGAGTACATCTTGGTTACATCATACTGTTTTTTTTCCCGCCTTATTTAAGCCTTCCATAAATTCTTTGTGTTCTTTCATGTCCAACAAAATATTCACCAAGTTAAAGCCTTTTATTTTTCTTCTGAGCTTCTGTTCTTTGACAATCAATCCTCTTCTATAATGGGCCTGAAGGTTTGTGAAAGTGGAGACACTATCACTGTCATCATCATCTTGTCTCTTTTTAGTACATTACAGCATGCCTGGAACATGGTAGGTACTCATAAGAGTTTCCTCCCTTGAATATAAGCTCTGTAGATGACTCAAAAGTCTATGACAATAACTTCTGCTCTTTTCGCTTCCAGTCCCAGCAATAGTATCACTTTCTATATGTTTATAACAATAAAACAAGTGCTGACACTACACTAGCTAGTCTTCTGGATGACTTGAATACACATTTTAAAAATACTTAACATGGGAAGCACTGACATGCACATAATGTTTTAAGCTTAACTTTGCCAAAGATGATGTCTTTTTACTCCTGCTTATGAGGTCTTCCCTTGTCTCAGAAAGCACCAGTTCTTTCATTCAACTATTCTTTCCCTTTGCTTCTCTTTCCCACATCCAATTCATTAATGTGTGCACACAGTCAATTATTAAAAAGACACTTTCAACTCACTTTTCTTCACTTCTGCCTTCTGATCTAGTAGTGCAGCCCACCATATTTTCTGTCAGTACTTCCTGTTGTATGTCTTGACTTTTCTTCCGAACAGCTGCATTCCATTCCCCACACCAGACCATGGTACTTCACACAATGCAGATCACATTACATTACCTAAGTGGTTACAATCTGCCATTACCAAAAATATTGCCTACAGGGTTGACTTGATAGTAATGGCAGTGTGACTGCACTCTACTCTTAGCCATAGGTTTGAAAATATAAATTAGTTGAAAATACAAGCCAAGGGTTGAATTGTGTATAAAGGGAACCATGTCAAAATCCACAAGAAAAATTAGGAAATGTAAATTCTATATTCTGTAGTTACTTTAAGTATTACTTCAAGTATCAAAAACTTAAAATATTAGCTAATTTTCCATAATTTATTTAATACACTTTTAAGAAATATTAAATGCTGCAGAACTAGGGATAAGACTAGGAGATTGAACTTGGAAAAATGGAAAAGAGGTACCTTCTTGCTTCCCTGGCAAGAGTGGGCTGTGGGTTCCCAGAGAAGGCCTGCTAGAGCTGGGAGCTGGGATAAAGCAATGAAGGGGGGCCAGGGGTTAGGAATAGAAGATTTGTGGGAATCCATTGGAGATTGGCCAGGGAAGAAAGGAGACTACAACAGGTGAACTGTTGCAGAGCTCTTGATGAAACTTGGACATTGTATTTGAGGGGACAGAAGGAGTCAAAAATTTGCTGTTAGCTTCCCTGGCTGGAGTGGCTTGTGTCTTCCCAAGTAGTCCCTAGCAACTTAATAGCACACCTGAAAGCTTTAGTGCAAATAGAAGTAATCACATCCAGGAGGGGTAGACAGCAATGAATAATCAACCTCAGGGCTGAAATCAATAAAATAGAAATAAAGAGGATAAAATAATTAATAAAAGAAAAAGTTGGTTCTCTGAGAAAATCAACAAACCTTTATCTAAACTATCTAAAGGACATAGAGATAATACCCAAATTAACAAAATCACAAACAAAAAGGGGGCATAATAACAGATAGAAAGGAAATCCAAAGAACCATTAGGTCATACTTAAAAAAACCTATACTCCATAAAATTGAAAAACCTAAAAGACAGACAATTTTTTCAATGGATACCACTTACCAAAGTTAAATAATTTAAGTAGACGTATAACCCTTACATAAGTAGAAGGGTCATGAAATGTCTCCAAACCAAAAAAGCCCAGGACCAGACAGTTTAAGCACAAAATTCTAACAGACTTTCAAGGAAGAGCTAATGCCAATACTCCTCAAATTATTCCACAAAATAGAAACAGAAGGAACATTACCAAAATATATTTTATGAGGCCACAGCCACCCTGCTACACAAACCACACAAAGATNAAAAAAAAATAAAGAGAATTATAGACCAATTTCATAAACATAGATATAAAAATATTCAATAAAATACTGATAAATGAAATCCAAAAACACATCAAAATGGTCATCCAATATGATCAAGTAGTTTTCATCCCAGAAATGCCAAGATGGTTCACCATACAAAAATCTGTCAATGTAATACACCATAGAAACAAATTGAAGAAACATACACACACACACACACACACACACACACACACACACACACACTCACGATCATCTCATTAGATGCAGAAAAAGCCTTTGACAAAATCCAATGCCACTTCATGACAAAAGTCTTAGATCAAGGACACAAGGGACATAACTAAAAAAAAAAGGCAATTTAAATAAGCCTATAGCCAAAATAAAATTAAATGGAAACTCAAAGCAATTTCACTAAAATCAGGAACATGACAAGGCTGCCCATTTTCTCCATAGCTATTCAATATAGTATGTGAAGTTCTAGCGAGAGCAATAAGACAACTAAAGGAGGTCAAGAGGATATAAATTGGAAAGAAGAAGCCAAAGTATTTCTTTTCACAGATAATATGATAGTATACATAAGGGACCCCAACAATTCTACCAGAGAACATCTTCAGCTGATATATACATTCACCAAAGTGGCTAGAAACAAGATTAACTAAAAACAAAACAAAACAAAACCAAAAACCAAAACCCAAAAACCNAAACAACAACAACAACAACAAAGATAGTAGTCCTTGATGGGAATGTCTTTCTAAAAATGTGTTGCTCTGATTGGTTGATAAATAAAGCTGTTTGGCCAATGGTGAGGCAGAATAAGGTTAGGNGGGACATTCGAACTAGGGGAAGAGAAGCCGAAAGCAGAGCAGGGGCGGA
>LZPO01027481.1:128631-150939 GCA_001675575.1 Neotoma lepida | reverse complement strand
GAACTAGACCCGAATACTCTAATAAAGGGATATCGGGGAAAGCAGGAAGAATCTTAGATTCAATTAGCAGAGAAAAACATCTGGCACGGGAGACCTGAAGGATGAGAAGAGACAGGTGGAAGAAACAGCAAACAAAGTCATTGAGACAAATTTAAAAGGGTGGTTTGATGAACTGTGCAGCTCAGTTTAGAGGAAAGGCGCAAGAGGAGGAGGGAGGTAGTGACCACATTACTGCTGCATTGCGCATGGTTTTCTCAGGCATAGCAATGACTGCAGATTTTAAGAAGTTTGGAAGGCCCCAAAAATATTTATATCAGGAGACTAAAGTAGAGATTTGATGCCTGAGGAGATGAGTGAGTGAGTGAGGGAATGAATGAATGAATGAATGAACATACTTAACACTCAGGATCAAGTGTGTTTAAGATGAAAAGAGTCCTAAATGGATGGAAGGTGATTATCTTCCTTAAATAGCTACTGCATTTCCTCTCTGCTCTGACTCTTCTTTCTTCTGCATTAGGANCGTGGTATACTGAGTGGGATTCTGGAATCAATTTGACAATATCTTTACATTCACTTTTTAAAGAAAACAACATTAGCTGGAAGACTTCCTTGACCCCCTTTAGNCAAAATCAGGCAGGCCTTCTCTCTTCTGTGTCACCACACTGCTTATTGGCACATTCCTCTATGTAACAGTTTCACTTTGAATTATAAGCAAATGTTCTAAAGGTTGCAAGTACTGTAACTTCCCAACTCAGTGCCCCGCACACAGTGAGCTCTTGCTCAATGTTTTCTGGACAAATTAAAGAATGANAAGGAAAACATGGAGATGCCTNAAGTAAATGTAGAATCAGAACCAAGTTTCAATGCCAATTAGTACTAAAAGAAGATTAATTTACTGTCTCTGCAATCAGCTCCTCTGACCTGATTATGTATTGGAGTCACGAGGTTCTCTACAAATATTACTATTTATGCAGCATGCAAATTAAGACAACTCTCAGAAAACTTAGAAGTTTGAATTCCCATGCTATAATAGAGGTCTTCTCAATTAGTTCCAAGTACCCTTTGGTAAATAATAGCTTGAAAGCCAGTGGTGCTAGCCAGCATTCCCTACTTTGTGTCAAGGATAACACTACTGTATTTACATAGAATGTGGTCTTTGGTTTTATCTGAGGGAAGTAGGCAGAACAGCATCTTATCTCTACATTGTAGTGAAAATATAGTGCTCCCCAAGAAGTGCTCTTAGTTACCCAGTTCACACAGGGCAGCGCTGGGGGTGCCAGGGCCTTTTTGCTCGACAACTATCCCAATAGGGGTCAAAGTGTTGGTGCAGCAGCAGGGGCAACCTCCCCTAGGAAGTGTCTAGAAATGCAAATTCCACTTTTTGAATATTTCAGAGTAAGAAGGAGAAGAAAGAAAGACCAGAAATATTTTTCCAATCTGGATGGTTCTCCTCTCCTTAGGCAACCTGGAAAGCTCCCTGCTTCCAGAAGGTAGGCATATTGATAGCTAACTTAGTGAAGAAACCCAGTCAACACAGAGCACTACCACCCAGACATCCTGGATTAAAGTGATCCTCCTCCGTCAGCTACTCAAGTAGCTGGGAATTCAGGCTTGTGCCACTGCAACCAGGCAGAAAACAACAACAACAAAACAAAAACAAAAGCCCACTGTGGATTCTATCTCTCACTGAGAAGTACAGACATAAAGTTCTAAAACAAAAACAAATTAAGGGATTCAAGCTGTCTTCACTCATGAAATACATCCCTTGTATGTACTCCAGGGACACATGCCATTGGTTTCATGTAGTATGAGACTGCTTGAGCTGAAAATACCTCTGACCTGGAAATTCAGATATATTCATTATCCATTATTTTGTTAAATTTTCACATTAAATACTATTTTATAGGGACATATTTTTGTTTTATATGATAATTGAGTACTTCATCANAACCTTCCGTGTATAGTTTAATCTTCAATGAAGAAATTGCAATAAACTGTAAGCTGTACTTAACACTTAATCTGATCCCATCAACATTAATACCAACGGTATGCATAAAGTTTAACCATTATACTTATCAGAGAAAAAGAATANAGGAAAAATATATATTATGAAGTCAATTTCAGGNAGGAATGTTTATGTTAGATCACAAAATAGATGGGGCTGGGTAATGCAATTTTCTGCATTATGCCAAACAAACTTTAACTGAATGAATCTCATTCAAAGGAGACAATTGGCTGCTTTCCCCTGGATACATACATACAACATACAAACTTCAAGTAACTGAAAGTTAATCAAAGTACTCTGAAAGGATCTCAAACANATTCTACTTGCAGAGACATGCAACATGCAAGCAACATGTGCTATGTGTCTTGTCATTTTGTTGCTTCAGTTCTGATCCAAGTCCTTGCACATGTTGGGTAAGCTCTTGATGGCTGAGTGAGATCATCAGCCAAGATGTGTGCAGAGATCCACAGCCAAGCACAAGGCCGAGCTCCGGGAGTCCAGTTGAAGAGAGGGAAGAGGATTATATGCTGTCTCTTATACACATCTAGAAATCTACAGAGACAGCTGAACCAAGTTCGTGGGAACTCATGAACTTTAGACTGACAGCTGTGGAACCTGCATGGGACCAGACTNGACCCTCTGCATACAAGAGACAGTTATGTAGCTTGGTCTGTTTGAGGGGCCCCGGCAGTGGGATCAGGATCTATCCCTGGTGCATGAAATGGCTTTTTGAAGCCCATTTCCTGTGGTGGGATGCCTTGCTCAGACTTGGTCCTGCCTCAACTGAATGCTGACTCCCCATGGGAGCTCTTACTCTTTTAGAGAAGGGGATGGGGGTTGGGCCACAGTGGGGGAAGGCTGGAGGGTAGTGGAAGGAGGGAAGAGAGGGGGATCTGTGGTTGGTATGTAAAATGAATAAAAAATTTCTTAAATAAAAAAAAATAAAAATAAAGCCCAAAAAAAGATGTGAGCTTTAAGAGTACACAAATAGATAAGCCACCAAACCAAATATGAAAAGGAACTATTATTCCTCCAATGGGTTTCATTTAACAAAGGCTCTTACCTTAAGGAAAAATATTCAAAAGCTGTATGTTAATGAACCCAATTTCATATTTTAGGATGAATAAGCACTCCAGTGTTGCTGAACAACAGCTGTTTGTAGTCCAAATAAGTAGGTTTTGGTTTTAGTTTGAATTTCTACTACTTTACTTTGTAAAGGGGAAGGGATCTTTGTCAACTCCAGAGCCAGCTCCCAGTGTTTGGAGATGATCATCAAGGATAAACATAAGAATCTTTAAAACCTCAGCCCTTGAACATCAGCTCCCAAATGTCTTCCTTTTTCTTCTATGCCTTCCCTGTCTTCAACCTCTCAAATGAAAGGGATTTCAAGAAGCCATTAATACACCTTGATTAACTTCGGCAGATTTTACAGTCTCTAAATCATTTTCATGAGGGCACATTGCATTCTGGGATATGTTATCAATTTTATGTCCCAATGACAGTCTTGTCCTTTTCTACATACATCCTTTGTCCCCTTCCCAAGGGGAACTAATCATAACCAGAAGGTGGAAACTATTTAAGAAAGTGCCTAAAAGGTTTGAGTACTGATTTGCACAAAAGCTGAGCTAAAATAGTTATATATGGTTACCTATGTCATTGATTACAATAATTATCTAGGGTGAGCTAGNTTGCAGTTGAAATCTGGATAGAAAAATATATTAATAGTGACAATTTAATAAACATAAAAATATTATAAATGTAAATAAACATATAGAATAATAAATAATAATCATCTTTTATTGATAATAAGCTTTTAAGTTTTCGGCCTATTTCTTCACACTGATGAGCTTAATTTAATCTTTCCAACACTCCCTATCTTGGTAACATCATCTTGGTTACAAGTTGAAACTTGGAAAGCATCTATGCAACGGTTACTGTATCTTGTCTCCTACGAAAATGAATTTTGGCTGTAACAAATGAATTTTTAAAACAAATAGCATTCAAATGATTCAGATTTTTGTAAGGAGGTATTTTAAGATTGTACAACCTGTTAAGTGCAAAATTGCTGTATCAAATGTATCAAAGAGACTTAAGGTGACTAGAAACCNAAAGAAAACAACTTCCTCAACAATCAACACATTTAGATTGAAAATGCAATAATACAGCAACAAATACAAGAGAGAAGAAAGTATTGTCTTTAATTTTTTTATCTAGATATTTCATAGTTCCCAAATAAAAAGCAAATATAAACTAATCAAGACTAATTTTACTCAGAAAACACTGCATGCAATTTTGCTGATATTAGCAAGACAGAAGTTCCCAGTGGAGAAGCAGAATGTGCTTCCTAAACAAACTGGATTTATTTCCAAGTCACAGAATTATTAAATCTCCCTTTGGAATACTATTGTTTTCCAGAAAAAGAATCTTTTACGGTATAACATGAGACCAAGAAAAGAGTGTCACAATTAATCCATTCCTTTAACAAGTGTTTATTGAGCAATTCTTATGTGATAGGCATGATGGGAAAGAAAAGATGAATAAGGCCATCTANTCCAATAGTCCCTTTGGGAACATACATAATACAACAACCGCGAAGCAATTCAACAGAGACTGTAACAGAGGTTTATACCTGGTCCTCCTGGAACAAGGAGAAGTAAGATGCATATTTAGNCAGTTCCCAGGAAACTCTCACTGGAGCAGGGGCATTGTAGTTGCTCATGTGCACTAAGATGATCCCTGACCTGTTACAGAGAGCTTATTGCAAAAACAGAGACAGAAGCTGGTGATGGTTTTACTCTTGAATGTGCCTCTGAGTAGGAAGCAATAATAGAAAAAGAAATTTACTGGTAACAGTAGCAGAGCTGGATCCCTGGGAATATTAGCGGAAGAGTTAGGGCCAGAGGGTCAATTTCTAACCTCAACTAAATTCTCAGGCCAGGCATTAACTGAAATGAATATAAGGAAAGGAAATTTGCTTAATGATGTAGTGAGTTTATTTGGGACATGTTGAGTTTGTGGTTGTCCTAAAATAAAGTTCAAGATTTAAGAAGAAGTGAAGCCTGAAAGCATAACCCCATTTGTCCTTGTCATAGGTATGGTTGCCCACAAAGGTGGGCGAAAGCAACATCAGTAACAAATGTCATGCAAAGTGGAAGCAGCCATCACCTAAGATACAACTCTTGGGCAGTGAGCTGAGAAGAGGGAGAGAATCTCCAAAACAGCTCTTGATGAGGGAAGGAAGAATGGGATGGAGAGGGAAATACAGGAGGAAAATGGATATAGGGAAGAAAACCTTAAGAAGAATGAGGAATCTGCTCAGCTTCAATTTTTGGAATATCATCTTTTTCCTCATAGAAGTTCAGATGGCATTTTCCCTTGTCAATTTATCTTTTATTATTGTAAATGACACATTAAAATGATTATTTTAATAATCAAACCTTCACTATATTGTTTTAAAAAAAGAACTTTTTTAAAAACACAAGTTCTACACCAAAATCAACAGTGTGAATATAAAAATTTTTAAGTGTTCTTGAACGTTCAGAGGTTTCTCACGAAATTTAGGCAAACAAAAAACTTTACAAAACTAATTTCAAGAAAGAGTTTTATATTGAATATGTTAAAAGTGTTTAATACCCTTGTTTGCTATCAGAACAAACTCAAAGAGTTAAAAAAATAGGATTATGTTTTTCAAGGTAGTAAGAATTGTATCAATTAAATAAACTGACATATAACCGTTCTCAGCTTGCAACTTTCTCTACCAATCAAATGAGGAATATTTTGATTAAACTATTTTTTCTAATGCAAAGATGACTATAGTTTATTAGATATATGTTTTCAAGGTTATAATGAAAAGATGTGTGAGAAAATTGCATAAAATTGAACACAGTGGCAGGCAAAGTCAGATTTCTTCATAGGCCTCTGCTTCCTAATGTGACTAAGTCCAAAGACAGCAAGATAATGCATCTATGCATCTGACAATCTGTTATGGTTAATCTAACCCCTAAACATACAATACAAATCTAAAAAGCAGAATCATGGGAATAAATGGCAGATTTTCACATTATTTTGCTTTCATATTTGGCTATTTGGCTTCTCACTAGCTNGATTCCAATACAAATCAAAACTGGAGACAATATAAATATAAATTATGGACAATATAAATATCACAAGACATTATTTTGTACTTGTTATTTGAATAAGATGATAAGACTTAAGTACCACCAATTATTCTTATATGGGTGTGAATGCTCCTCATAGTATGTGATTAATATTTCTTTTTTTGACATTTATTTATTTTAATTCAAATGTATTTTGATCATATTCTCCCCATCTGTCAAGTCCTTCCAGATCCTTTCCCACTCCCCACCCAGCTAAATTTAGGGTCTTTCTCAAAAGACAAACAAAAACCCAATACAACAACAAAACTTCACAAAACCAAGAACACAAAATAAAACGGCACTCCAAACAAACATAACAAAACAAAAACAAAACAAAACATCAAACTGTTGTGGGAGTTCAATTGGTTCAGCCAATGACTTTTGGGGTGTCTGGCCCAATGGGCGTGGTTTTCTCTGGGTATGTGACTGGTTAATATTGGGGGAGAGGTTGCGTGTTAGCTCCCTTGGGTGGCAAGGATCGGGTCAGGCAGGTTGGAGCAGCTTGCGGTTGGTCCCTATCTCCTCAGGGGCAGAAGGACCGGACAGTGGCAGAAGGACCGGACAGTGGCAGCTGGACCAGCAGGATCAGCAGCGATGTTTTCCTTATTCTGTATCAGTGAGTGTATTATCTCCATTTTATACCTTAATAAATTATTGAGATTCTCATAACACCAAACTGTATTCAAATAAAAGAATTCATGAAAAAAAAGTCAGTCTATTATATGTTGGCCAACTACTCCTGACCATGAGGCCTGTCCTGGAATGGTTGATATACCGAGTGTCAATCTATTGGAGAAAACCGATTTTCACTCTCCAACAGGTATAAGTGACAGTTCAGTTGTTAACCTTTACTCTAATGGCTAGGTTTCCATTAATTCATTCATTTTAAAAAAATATATAACAAAATAAAACAAAAACTCTCATATTGAAGTTGGACATGACAAGCTAACAGAAGAAAAATAACCCGAGAAGGCACAAGAATCGGAGACCCACTTGTTTGCACACCGAGGAATCCCCTAAAAAGATTAACAGGAAGCCATACTATATATTCAGAGGACCTGCTATACACCTGTGCAGGCTCTGTGCATGCTGTTTAAGTCTCTGTGAGCTCATTGAGTTTTCCACATGTCAATGTAGACAGCTTTGTGTTTTGGGTATCCTCCATTCCCTCTGGCTCTTGAAATCTTGCCACCACCTCTTCTGTGGTGTTCTCTAAGCTCTGAAGGGAGGTTTTTGATGGAGCCATTCCATTTAGGGCTAAGTGTTCCAAGGTCTCTTACTCGCTACATATCATCTTGCTGTGGGTCTCTCTATATTTTTTCCTATCTGCTGCAAGAGGAAGCATGATGGAACAAAGTACTGACATTGTGTTTCTGGGTCTGGGATATCTTAGGATTTTTTTTGTAGTTCCATTCATTTTCTTGCAAATTTCACGATTTCATTTTTTAATGGCTGGATAATACTCCATTGTATAAAATATCACATTTTCTTTATCTATTTCTCTGTTCAGGGACATCCAAATTCTGGCTATTATGAATAAAGCTGCACTGAACATAGTTGAATAAGTGTCCTTGTGGTAAAATGGAGTGTCCTTTGGGTATATGCCCAAGAGTGGTAGAGCTGGGTCTTAAGACAGATCAATTCTCTATTTTCTGAGGAACTGCTGTATTTATTTCCATGGTGGCTGTACAAGTTTGCACTCCCACAAGCAATAGAGGAGTGTTCCCCTTGCTCCACATCCTCACCAGCATGAGCTATCACTTGTGTTATTGACCTTAGCCATTCTAATAAGTGTAAGTTAGCATCTTACTAACATTTCCCTGATAGCTAAAGATGTTGAACATTTCTTTAAGTGTTTCTCAGCCATTTGAGATTCCTTTATTGAGAATTCTCCATTTACATCTGTACCCCATTTTAAAATTGAGTTGAGTTCTTTACACATTGTGGATATTTACCCTCTATCAGATGTGGGGTTGGTAAAAATCTTTTCTCATTCTGTAGGCTGTTGTTTTGTCTGAGCAACAGTGTCCTTTGCCATGCAGAAGCTGTTCAGTTTCATGAGGTCCCATTGATTAATTGTTGACCCTAGTGCCTATGCTAATGGTGTTCTGTTCAGAAATTCTTTTCCCGTGCCAATAAATGCAAGGCTATTCCCCACTTTCTCTTCTCTCAGGTTTAGTTTATCTCATTTTATGTTGAGGTCTTTGATTCATTTGAGTTGAGTTTTGTGCAGGGTAATAAGTATAGATCTATTTATATTCTTCTACATCCAGACATCCAGTTTGACAAACACCATTTTTTTAAGATACCATATTTTTTCAAGTGTGTATTTCTGGACTTTTTAGCAAAAATCAGGTGTCAATAGCTGTGTGGAGTTATATGTAAGTCTTCAGTTTGATTCCATTCATAAAAATGTCTGTTTTTGTGCTAATATGGTGCTTTTTTTTGTTTGTTTGTAATTACTACACTTCTGTAGTACAGTTTGAAATTGGGGATGGTGACATCTCCAGCCGTTCTTTTACTGTCCAAGATTGTTCTAGCTATCCTGTTTTTTTTTCTTTTTCCTTATAAAGTTGAGAATTGTCTTTTCCAGATCTGTGAACAATCGTATTGGAATTTTGATGGAGATTGAATTAATCTGTAGGTTGTTTTTGGTAGAATGCCACTTTTTACTATATTAATCCTACAGATCCATGAGAATGGGAGATCTTCTCATCTTCTGATATCTTCTTTAATTTCTATCTTCAATGTATTGAAATTTTTATCATACAAGTCTTTCACTTGTTTGGCTAGTGTCACTCCAAGATAGTTTATATTATTGAGGCTATTGTGAAGTGTGTTGTTTTTCTGATTTTGTTCTCAGACCATTTGTCACTTGTATATATGAGAGCTACTTAGTTTTATGTTAATTTTGTATCCAGCTGAAAGTGTTTCTCTGCTGTAGGAGTTTCCTGGTAGAAATTTTTTGGGTCACTTATGTATACTATCCTACCATCATCTGCAAGTTAAGATACTTTGACTTCTTCCTTTCCAATTCACATCCGTTTGATCTCCTTAGTTGTCTTATTGCCGTAGATAAGATTTTTAAGTACTGTATTGAATGGGTATGGAGAGAGTGGATAACCTTGTCTTATTCCTGATTTTAGTGGAATTACTTTGAGTTTCTTTTCATTTAGGTTGACTTGAATATGGGCTTGCAGTAAACTGTGGTTATTATATATGTGGTATGTCCCTTGTATCCCTAATCTATTTAGAATTTTATCATGAAGAAGCATTGGATTTTGTCAAAGGCCTTATCTGTATTTATTTGAAATGAAAATGAGATGATTGTGTGGTTTCTATCTTTCAGTTTGTTTAGACGGTGGATTACATNTATCAATTTACATATGTTGAACCATAACCATCCCTGCATCTCTAGGATGAATTCTACTTGATAATGATGGATGATCTTTTTGATGTGATTTTAGGTTTGGTTTGCAAGTATTGTATTGAGTGTTTGTTTTTGCATGTAAATTCATAAGTTAAATTGGTCTTTTATTCTCGTTCTTTGTTGGGTCTTTATGTGGTTTGGGTATCAGGGGTAACTGTGGCCTCAGAAAATGAATTAAGCAATGTTCCTTCTGTTTCTATTTTATGGAATAATTTGAGAAGTATTGGCCTTAACTCTTATTTGGAAGTCCGGTAGAATTCTGTGCTAAAACCATTTGACCTTGGATTTTTTTTTTTTTTTGGAGATTTTAATGAGTGCTTCTATTTCATTAGAAGTCATAGGTCTGTTTAGTTTGCATATCTGATCTTGATTTAACTTTGGTAAGTGCCAAAGCTCCTTCTGATTGTTTTACTAAAGGGCTGAATGGCCAATAGCTAGGCAGCAGAGGATAGGCAGAATTGCCAAGGAGAGAGAAGAAGAGGAGATAAATCTAGGCGTGAAGTGATGCCAATGAGCCACAGACTAAGTCAGACACACAGAATGGTGGAGAGGTAAAAAAAAGCCATGTAGAATGTAAATTAATAAAAGCATGTTAATTTAAGTTATAAGAGCTAGTTGGGGACAAGCCTAAGCTAAAGACCAAACTTTCATAATTAATAATAAGTCTAGATGTCATTATTTGTGGGCCAGCTATTCAAGGAAAGTCTGAATATAAGCAAGTAGAACCTATGGAAGAAAACTATGCATTTTTTTTTTTTAGATTTTCCAATTTGGTGGAGCACAGCTTTCAAATGATATCCGTATGATTCTGTGGATTTCCTTGGTGTCTTTTGTTATGTCCACTTTTTCATTTCTGATTTTGTTAATTTGGATCTTCTCTCTCTACCTTTTAGTTAGTTTGGGTAAGTGTTTGTCAATCTTATTGATTTTTCTCAAAGAACCAACACTTTGTTTCATTGATTCTTTGTATTATTTTTTGCTGTTTCTTTTTTTATTTTATTTATTTCAGCCCTGAGTGTGAGTATTTCTTGCCATTTACTTCTCCTGGGTGTGATTACTCTTTTCGATCTACTGTTAATTTGCTAGTATGAGATATCTCCAATTCTTTTATGTAGGCAATTAGTGCTATGAACTTGCCTTTTCGAACAGCCCTCATGTGTCCCATAAGTTTGGGTATGTTGTGTATTCATTTTCATTAACATCTTGAAAGTCTTTGATTTCTTTCTTACTTTCTGTCTTGACTCATTTTTTATTCAGTAAAAAATTTTTCAGTTTCCATGAGTTNGCAAGTTTTTAGTTGATTCTGTTGTTGTTGATATTTAACTTTTATCCATGATGGTAAGATAGTATGAAGGTGGTACTTCTCTTATATCTGTTGAGATTTGCTTTTTGTTAGAGTATGTGGTCAATTTCAGGAAAGTTCCATGAGCTTCTGAGAAGGTATATTCTTTTGTGTTTGGGTGAAATGTTCTGTAAATATCTGTTAGGTCCATTTTGTTTTTAACGTCAATTTGTTCCAGTGTTTTTCTGTTTAGTTCTTTTCTGGATTACCTGTCTATTGGTGAAAGTGGGATACTGAAATCTCCCACTATCAGTATGTTAATGTCTATATGTGATTTAAGCTGTAGTAGTGTTTCTTTTACAATCTTGGTTCTTTTTTGTTTGGAGGCATAGATGTTAATAATTAAAACGTCATCTTGGTGGATTTTTTCCTTTGATGAGTATGTAATATCTTTCCCTATTTCTTTTGATTAGTTTTGGTTTGAAGTCGATTTTGTTAGAGATTAAAATGGCTACACTAGCTTGCTTCTGAAGTTCATTTGCTTCTAATATCTTTTTCCAACCCTTTACCCTGAGGTAATGTCTATAGTTGATGTTGAGGTGTGTTTCTTGGATACAGCAGAAGGATGGATCCTGTTTTTGCATCCATTCAGTTAATCTATGCCTTTTTATTGGTGAATTTAGAACACTGATATTAAGATATATTAATGACCAGGGATTGTTGGTTGCTTTTGTTTTGTAGTTTTTGTTGTTGTTGTTGTTGTGTGTATGTATGTGTATGTATGTGCATGCATGCTTCCGTTCTTTTGATTTTGCTGATCTGAGATTATTTATTCCCTGTGTTTTTGTAGGTGTAGTTAACCTCTTTAGATTGGAATTTTCCTTCTATCACATTCTGTAGGGTTGTATTTTCAGAAAGATATTGTTTGAATTTGACTTTATCGTGAAATATCGTATTTTATCCATCTATAGTGAATGAAAGTTTTGCTGGGTATAGTAGTCGGGGCTGGCATTTGTAGTCTCTTTGAGGTTGCAGCACATCTGCCCAGTACCTTCTGGCTTTTAGACTTTCCATTGAGAAGTCAGATGTTATTCTACTAAGTCAGCCTTTATATGTTACTTGGTCGTTTTCCCTGGCACCTTTTAATATTTTTTCCTTGTTCTATACTCTTAGTGTTTGGTTGTTATGTGGTGTGAGGACTTTCTTTTCTGGTCCAGTCTATTTGGAGTTCTGCATACTTCTTGTATCTTTATAGGCATCCCATTTTTCAGTTTAGGAAAATTTTCTCCTGTGGTTTTATATTTCTGGGCCTTTGAGCTGGGATTCTTCTCTTCTTCTATTCCTAGTTATTCTTAGATTTTTGTCTTTTCCTATTGTTGCAGATTTCCTGGATATTTTTGTCAGAAGTTTTTTAGATTTAACATTTTCTCTGACCAATGTATCCATTTCTTCTATTGTATCTTCAATGTCTGAAATTCTTCCATCTCTCATATTCTATTAGTGAAGCTTGTCTCTATAATTTCTATTTGGTTTTCTAAATTTTTAATTTCATTTCTTGAATTCCCTCAGTTTGGGTATTTTTTCTTTATTGATTCTATTTCCATTTTCAAGTCTTGAACAGTTTTACTCCTTTCTTTTCACTGTTTGTGGTTTTCAGGATTTCTTTAGGAGATTTTAAAGTTTTCTCTTCAATGACAATTATCTTCACAAAAGGAGGTTTAAGGTCTTTTAATTTTGCTTAAGCTATGTTGGAATATTTACAGCCTGCCATGGTAGAATAGCTGGGCTCTAGTGGAGACATGTTGCTTGTTACTGATTGTGTTTTTACACTGGCATCTAGGCATTGGGATGATTACAGGTCTAGGTGCTGATTTCTGGATTTGTGTTTGTTGGGTTGATATTCTGTTTTTGGTTTCTCTTTCCTCTGTAGGTTTTTGGAACATGTGATGTCTGTAGATTGCCTGGTAGAAACTTTCTTTGGACCTGATAGTTGTTGCCACTGGTGTTTCTAAGTAAAATATATACCTGGGTATTGGAAGCTGACACTTAGGAATAGGGACAGGCTAGGAGCCTGTTTGGTTTCACAAGAGGCAGGAGACCAGAGTGCTCATTCNGGATCTGTTTATTTTGTCTCCTTGGAATAGGGAGAGACAGTGAAGAGAGATCACCCCAGAGTGTCTGCTATACATCTGGGGATGAGAATTGGGGGTGGCCTTTGAGTTAATAGGGAGTGCCTGCTGAAGTTGGGGTCTGGGGTAAAGCAATAAATTGGGGTGGGGGCAGAGGCAGATTTGTAGTGGAAGGTCTGTAGGATCCACAGGAGGTGTGGCCATAGTGGGAAGGAAGGCTGTAAGAGGTGTTCATTCCAGAAATAAGGATGAGCCTGGGGGATTTTGTTTGGAGGGGAGAAGGGAGTGGTGGAAATCTTTAGGTAGCGTACCTGTTTTCCAGGACTGCTCAGCTGTCATGTTCATGGGGAATGCCTGTTGGTGTTGGTAGCTGAGATACTGGGACTTTTGTCCTCACAGAGGCTGTGGGAGCTTTAAACTACTAGCACCAGCTCCTCAGGCCATAATCTGAGGGGAATTCTGTTCCCCCACATGATGGCTTTGTTGCTGCCAATAAAGGCAGCTTTAACTAAACCTCTAACTTCTATTAAAACTTGAGATTCAAAGGCTATGGTGAAAATCTGAGAACTCAGCTAGTTAGAATAGCAACTGGCTAACTTTCTTTACTGGCATTTCTGGAAGCCTCTCTTTTTCCACACCACGCCAACTAAAAAAACCCACACTATGCTCCTCCCTGCTCTTCCCTTCTTGTCAACTAGTTGCTAAACCCACCTCTCTGAGCTCGGGTTAATTTTATTTAATTAATGCAAATNCAACACCTCTTTACATAGTTAAACAAATGCAGCATAAACAAATGTGACACATCTTTGTCTAGTTAAACAAATATTCTACAACAGGGACAAATTGAGGAAAGCAATGTTGGAGAAGATCTTTGTGACCTTTGGGTATGGAGTCAGAGAGAAGAGGTACACCACAGAAGGTGTTCTGCTATAATGTTGGGGATGAGACCATATATGTATGATTTTATGAAAACACAGAATGATATGTTTATCTATGGCTTTTAAAACTATACTTAGTGCTATTTGTCTTCCCTCCCTACATGTCATTTGGGTTGCCCTCTCTCGACCCTTTTAGGGAAGGATCTCTTCATTTTCCCCATTTCCCTTCATAGCACCTATATTCTACTGTTCCTCTGTAGAGCTCCTTCTACCAATTTCCTACACGGTCCCATTTTACTTTTCTGCCATCTGATCTTTGTCCAGGTGATACCCTAACATCAAAAGATTTGGAACTAGGATCCATAATTAACAGACAACATGTGGTGTTTGTCTCTCCGGGTCTGGGTTACCTCATTCAATTCAATCTTTTCTAGTTTCATCTATTTGCATCAAAACTGTATGATTTCATTTTTCATTATAGCTGAATAATAGAATTGGTTATTTTTTATGTGTAAAATCTCCAGATGATTTAGAGAGATTTTATTAAATTATTATTTATTCTTTTATTAAAGTCTTATTTTAGGGCTTGTTAACATGTTTCTCTTGACAAGCATGCAACTCTCATGTGTCACAGAAACATCAGAGCATTGGTAATTTATGCATGACCAAACACAACAAATATATTTGGAATTTATCTAATGTCTCATGTTACAAATTAATACCCCTCAACCCTTAATTGGGGGCCAGGGAGTGGAATGTGGTGGTTTGAAAGAAAACAACCCCCATAGGCCCATAGGAAGTGGCACTATTAGAAGGTGTGGCCTTGTTGGAGTAGATGTGACCTCGTTGGAGGAAGTGTGTCTTTGGAGGTGGGCTTTGAGGTCTCATATTCTCAAGCTATGCACAGTGTGGCTCACAGTCTCCTTCTGCTGCTGTGGATCAAGATGTAGAACTCTCAGCTCCTTCTCCAGCACTTTGTCTGCCTGAATGCTGCTGTGCTTCCTGCATGATGATAATGGACTAAACCTCTGGAAATGCAAGCTAGATCCAATTAAATGTTTTCCTTTATAAGAGTTGCTGTGATCATGATGTCTTTTCACAGCAATAGAAAGCCTAACCAAGACACATCATAACTGTGGTTGCACAGTGTATCTGTATCCTTCTGAATATTACATCATCTCAATGTTTCTTACATGAGAAAGTAGATAGAAGGCTAGGATATACCAACCACATATTCTTCAGTTGTTTGGAAGACCTCATGGTTCTTGATAGCAGTTTTTGTTTATTTTTAAATACTAAAATATTTTTGTAAATTTTGTACAACATTTTTGATCACATTTGTCCCCTACTCCTCCCAAATCTACCCCTTCCACTTTGTGTTCTCTTATTTATTTATTGTCTCATACATATATGTGTGTGTGCATGTCCATACACACACATACATGTATGTAACAATAATAATAATAATAATAATAATAATAATAATAATATAATAATAATCAAAGACGAAGAGATTTTCCAACTTGAAAGTGGAGGCATGGGAGGGGTTTGAGGAGGGAAGCTGGGAGAGGTTGGAGAGAAGAAAATGAAGAGGCAAAATGATAGAATTCTATTTCAATTAGAAACAAATTTAAAATGTTTTTAAAAGCGAGAAAAGGTTATTTTCAGAAATGTAGAGACAACAGACATTTCTTTTCCTGGTGGAAACCTGGAGAAAGCTATTTCACAATTTTATATTTTTGATATAGATTGGAAACATCTTCAACTTTAGTAATCTATAGAATATATATTATGCAAAATGACAAACATGGCTTTGCACCTGACAGAGGGAATAATTTTCTTTCATTCTGATATTATAAAATTGCATTGGGAAACAAAGTTGTGCCTGTGTCTTTAAAAATATATCACACAAGTACATAATGTACTGAAATAAAAATACTGCATTATAAAAAATAGCNTAAGTCTCCAAAGGTCCAGCCATGGCAAGCAGAACTGAAGTCTTTTGAGTGGACTGCTTTTTATGAAGCACTAGATAAAGCAGCTGCGTGGTTGTCTCTCTGACATGATTGCTTTTTCTTTCATTGCATGTGATGGCCAATGAGGAGAAACACGAGCCTGAGAAATGTGTGCAATGTGTAGGGGGCTGACTATAGAGTGACTCAGGGAAATCTCAGCACAGTGATCCCAATCATGTGCTTTAAATCAGAAAGAAAATGAAAGTAAAATAAGACAGAGCAGGAACATGTAAACTTTGAAAAGTCTGGCTTCACTAGAATGCAGTAATGATTCAGAGCAGTTTAGAATCCAATGGAGGAAAAACCACAGTAGTAATGTTTAGGAAAGTTATAACAATGTCTAGGTGATTTGGCCAAGGAGTGATTTAAAGATTATGGTTACAACAGAATAAAAACCATAAAAGTAATGTATTATTAAGAGGCCTAAGAAAATATCAGCAGTTGAAGATTGTCAAGGGAGAAAATAAAAACAATACAATAAAATTGGGCTGGAGTGGATCCTGGATTTCCCCAAACATGAGAAGTCAGTGTTGGAGGATTAGGGGGTGGAGGTCAAAGTTTGGAGGTCAAGTTTGGACACAGATCTTTTTTTTTTTTCCAGAGAGAGAGAGAGAGTAAGGGAGAAAAATGCTGAGGACAGACTCAAAGAAACAGATGAGGTAGGGAGGGTGAGAGAGGAAAGGATAAAGAGAAAAAGTAACAAGTTGAGTGATTTTTAGATTATAACAACTGCTTATTCAGTCTTTTATCAAAATTAACCTAAAGTGTATCAGAGAAAATGAATTTATGTAAAAAGGAATCTCTGTGTCCACCGCCAAAGTGCTTTTGAACTTCAGTTGATCTTTCTGTCATACATCTGGAATTGGGGACCAAAGCATTACAAAGGTTTAATTATTAAATATATATGATAAAGTATGATTTAGTAAATTTAAGAGAGATGACTTTTACTTCATAGGAAATTCATTAAGATGTTAAGAGCTGTAAAACTGTAACATATAAACATAACAAGTAGTTTAAAAACTAGATGCCCCACCAAATAGGAGTGGAATGATTTTAAGAACCACAGATCAGGGAGGCCCAGACTGAAATAACATCTTCGGGACATGACAGGACAGCCGAACTCATGAACTCACAGCAGCTGTGGTCGCCTGCACAAGATGTGCACAAGATCAAGGCGATCACCATCCTACTGCTGGCTGAGGAGCTGTTGACAGTTGACGGCCTCTGGGGAAGGGAGAATCAGTTTTCTCTGGGCATGTGGTCCCATGTGTGGATCCATCACATTCCTGTTGATGGATCCACACCTAAAGAGTATTTGAGATACCCAGAAGTATTTTGTTAGCACAAGTTAGATTTGGCAGTTATTAAAAATATATAAATAAAAAAGAGGATATAAATTTGGCCGAGTGGGTGGGTGATGAGAATTGAACTGTAAGATGTTTGGGGAAGGAATCTGGGGGGCATACATTCAAAATACATTGTATGCACATATGAAATCCTCGAAGAATGAATAAAAATTTTATATTTAAAAACAAACAATACACTATAGTATCCTAGGACCTCTGGGTTATAGAGGAATAAAACTGAGAGTCTTAACCACATGTATACAACGTAACATTCACTGTCAGTTTTGTTTAACCTTGTATGAAATCTGCCTCTATTGATGTTGAAAGTTGAGAGTGGCTTGTAACAGTTTTAAATGATTTTAGAAAGAAGCAAACACGAGTATACATCTTAAATATAAAAACCAAGGTAGCATTAAAAATGACAGTTGTACAAAGAAAATAACATAGCTTTTGTGTAGATATTTTAACACGTAATTTTCAGTACAGAATTCATATAATCAAAAGGCTTGCACTGACCTTGAGAGGAGGTCAGACCCATCCTTCTGCTGGTACAGGCGAAGAGTGAATATAAGACAGTGTGCAGTGATAGGTACAGACAGGTGAATTCACAGCAGCGACTTCCTTCTTTAAAAATAACATTATTTTCATTTTGATATAATGAATGGCCATCTGAAAATACACAGGTCCTTGGAAATTACTTAAATCCCGTATAATAATCAAGTTGCATCTCACTTTACAAAAAGCATTTGCATCATTAAATGGTAGAGAAAAGAAGATTAACATAACACTCAAGTGCATATATTGAAATTAAAAACATTTTAAATGACAGAAAACTTCAGAATTTGTGCTATGGCTTTGGAAAGTTTTGTACATGGCTCTTAGCTCCAAATTTGATTATCTTCTCTTGAAGCTGTCACTTGAAATTATACTGAGTCTACTTTGCTACACAAGGCAACCTTTCTTTGAATGTACTTTCACAGAAGAGTTTCTCTTTGAATGTGGTTAGCTGGATTCTGGGGATTTTGATGACAGAGTGGAGAAGGATCACAGAAGCCTTCCCTCCCAAAGCTTAAACACATTATGAAAGATAGGGCCGTGAGTTCTCAACGGTAGTCAAGTAAGGAAAGGGTATACTTTTTACTAAGGCTCAAGAAATAGGAGAGAGAGAGAGAGAGCTGTCTCTTATACACATCTAGATGTGTATAAGAGACAGGGGGAAGGGAGTGAAGGAGAGAAGGGGGAATATAGGGAGAATAGTTCTATCAATATCCTATTTTGAAAAAATGTGAGCTGAAAAGGTAGAGTTTTCCTGAATAAAGCCAAGGAAAAATTCTGCAAAACATGAGCCAAGCAGAGAATACAGGCCATCCACAATGATGTGATAGGCAAGTCTTTGCTCTTTTCCATGGTGAGTGGACTGGTCACACTCTTGACTAACAGACACAGTTGTGTTAATAGACATTGAACAAAGGAGATTAGAAGAACTTGGAGCCCAGAGTCCTCTTTATTAAGGGGCCAAAAAAGTATAGGGGCCAGTGAAATTGAAGACAGCCTCCCTGAGATGGTGGCTTCTCATTCCCAGAAGATTCTTCAAGGTGAAATGGTTGGAAGGCATGGGTACAGGCATCTAAACAGGACCAATGGGGAGAGGGGAGGATCCAAGGACCCTGCAAAATACCCAAGCATTCATTTATTGCACTTCCAGCCTTAGGCTTCTCCCACCCTGAAGAGATAAATACAACTTCTCCGTTCTCCTATTCGTCGGCTTGGACTTCTGTCTTCTATTCTTTGTTTAGGCTCAGCAATGCCCTGGATGACCACCAACAACCTGGTTGCAGGTCATAGTTGCATTCAAGCCCAACAAATAGGCCAGGTTGGTTTATGTGACACGTAATTATGTTGACATATAATTTTGCATGTTAACTTGGCTAGGCTATCCAGATGGTTCAGTACTATTCTAGTGCTTCATTCAGTGAATGTTGAAAAGATCAACATCGAAATCAGACACCTTTGGTAAAGCAGATTCCCTTCCCCAAATAAGGCTCACCCAGACAATAGAAAGCCTTAACAGAGGTGTGTTGGTGCACACCTTTGTTTCCAGCACTTTTGAGGCAGGGACAGGTGACTTTCTGTTGGTTCCAGGCCAGCTGCAGCTATATGGTAAGATCTTATCTCAAAAAGAAACAAAAAGAAATAGAAAACAAACACCAGCTCCACCTTGACCTCTACAGAAGCATGCCACCACAAATTACCTGCAACTCTTTCTCTAGCTTGCTGGCATCCTATTTTTTTTCTGTAGAAGTCTGGTTCTGACTAACAGAGCTTAATAAAGGAAAAACTTACTTTCCTCCAACCTTAAATTCAGATGGGTTAGCNCATGATTCCACAAGATTTATCAGAGATCGAAGCTTTTCCCACCTTTAGTCTTTTCTGATTTCTGGGGTATTCAATTTCCTTCTAGATTTCCTGCATCAGCCCACAGACAGACAAAAGATGATAGACCACTGTTCTTGGGACAGCAATAGGGGTTAAACCCAGAACAAGACACTGAACATTTGGATGCATCCTTTAGGCGAGCTCACCCTTAGCGTCACCCCATTGCCAGGGAGGTTAAGAAATACTGTGTATCTGTGACAAGGGGAAAGGGAATTCGTTTTGTGAACTGGAAGTGGGGTTTCAGTTATCCTTTCTTACCTATTTCATAGATTTGCTCAGGTTACTGAAAGGGCAAGTGTTTTTAAAACAATCAAGTCATAGACAAATGTGTGCCATTGTCACTATTTCAAATGTTAAGATTTTGCAAAGCAGACTTATTTTTCAATTTCATGGGGAACTTAAATATAAATAATAAAAATGTATTCAACTTGGGACATTTAAATAGTCTACCTAAAACTATTTATTGTCCTTGTTGGTAATAAAATATGTATCATGGAAAATACTCAAAATAAGGAAAAACATGAAATAAAATCCTAGATATTCCCAATCTATTTGTAGATAGAATCTGTACAACAGAGACTTTAACAATTCTAACCTACCCTGGTTTAATGTGACTGCTGCAGATGTCTATCCCTGCTAGTCTGCTATACTTGCTATATGTTTCTTTCTTGTTGTGCTGGTATTGGAATCAGCTTGGCTTTCTTTGGATAGCAGAAATGGCTGTAGCAATTCCAAATGGCATGTTTTTTATATTGAACTAACTAGAGGAAGGCAAAAGAGTCTTGGTTGATTTCTCTGTACTGTTGGAAATCCATTTCTTTCCCTTCCAGAAGTGTCCAGAAAAATCTTGTGAGCCACGATCTAAATTAGATTATGCCCCATCACAGATCTGAACTCAGGTCCTCATGCTTGCATAGCAAGAACTTTACCTTCTAAGCCATATCCTTAGACTCTGTTTAATTTTTGAGACAAAAGCTCTTGTATCCAGGCTGACATCACATTCTCTGTGTAGAGGGTGACTTTGAACTTCTGATATTTCTGTATCCCCTCACCCAAGTGCTGGGATTATAGCAAGAAAACAATTGTCTTAAATATTCTAACAAAATTGTAAGGCACGTTGTATGGTTGTACCTCAGATTGTAAACTCCAATGAGTGCAACATTATTATGTCATCACCAGTTTTAGGAAAAGCCATCAGTGAATCAGTAAGGCAAGAATGAGATTGGTATTTCTCTATTGAAACTTCTACTGTGTGATACTCTTGCTTGGTGGTAAGCAGGATCAGTTTGTTTATGGCTTGTTCTGAACCTGAGGTGTGGAACTTGAGCCTGCTCCCCCTAGTGTTGCTGCTGTCACTAATTTTGCAAATTCCTTTTACCTAGTGTAACCGGAGTATGGAGGTTAAGGCTTGGGTTTCATTGAACACTGCTGAGGAATGCACTGACCTGTCCCATTCAGACACTGAATCAGGGTTAAAAACACTCCTATTCTCATAGATACCAGTTTCTGAATGAGGCTGGTGCTGATGAGTATGCCAATAAGCAGCATAAAACAGTTTGAATAAAACTGGCTTGTCTAGGGGGGATCAAGGTCATGATGGGGGAAACCACAGAGGCAGCTGACTTGAGCTCCGTGGGAGCTCATGGACTCTGGACCAACAGTTAGGGAGCCTGCATGGGGCCACATATGTCCTCTGCATGTGTGTGACAGTTGTTTAGCTTGGTCTGTTTGTAAGACTCCTAGCAGTGAGATCAGGACCTGTCCCTGGCGCTTAGGTGGCCTTTGGGAACCTGTTCCCCATGGTGGATTACCTCTCTCAGCCTTGATGCAGGGGAAGGAAATTGGTCCTGCCTCAACTTGATGTGCCAAGCTTTGATCCCACCCGTGGGAGGCCTGCCCCTTTCTGAATGGAGAAGAGGAGTAGACGGAAGAGGGAGAGGGAATGGGAGGAGAGGAGGGAGGGGAAACTGTGGTCGGTATGTAAAATAAATGAAGAAAATTTAAAAAAAAAGAAAAACAAAAAAACAAGAAAAACCTGGCTTGTCTTTTCCATCACATGCTTATTTTCAGTAAGTAATGAATCCTTCCACTATTTACATGAATAGCAGCTTAGTAAACTTCCAAAACAGATATAAATGTGTGTGTGTGTGTGTGTGTATATGTATATGTATATATATATATATATATATATAGAGAGAGAGAGAGAGAGACTAAAATTTACATTTGTGTGGATTTGCATTTTAGTCTAGAATTGGTCTTTAGGAATATTTATTTTTTAATACATTTTTAATTTTTTTTGAGAATATAATAGAATCAAACCATTCTTTCCCTTCCCTTTCTTCTCTCCAAGTCCTCCTGTGTAAACCTTCCTCCAGAACCACTACCTTTCAAATTCATGGCCTTCTTCCTTTAATTCTTGGTGTGTGGGTGTGGGTGTGTGTGTGTGTGTGCTTGCACATATACATATTAGTATATCTACTGGTATCCTGTTTAGGAGGCCATGTTGGTGAAACTTCACAGATGTAGTGTATCTGACATTTCTAGGAGACACACTCTTATAGCAAAAGTCTTGTATCTCTGGCTCTTTTTATTTTATTTTATTTTATTTTAATTTTTAAATTTTTTTGGCT
>LZPO01027481.1:70316-86825 GCA_001675575.1 Neotoma lepida | reverse complement strand
CTTTCCTTCTTTACTTCTTCATTGTCCAGATTATTAAAATCTCATGCTTGATACTCAGTTTGTCTTTTTAATAAGCCTATTGATAAGTCTTTCTTGTTGCTAGCATCTCCACCTTCCACAGAACTGGTTGTTTTTTTCCTTTACTCACCTCATAAAGAAGAGGTTTTCTCCCCTAGCACCTCTATGCTTGTAGTTCTGTGTGGATCTGCAACTGTAGGTTTCCATTCTGTAGGACAGAGTTTGTGAAAAGCTTACTTTAAGATAAATCAAGTGAGATTTAGAAGTTGGTGAAAAGGTAAAACTGACTACTTGCTTGGAAATGATTGGTGATCCAGGACAGAAGTAAGTACAACACCTCCAAGTCCAGGATGATAGTTCCTGTAACTAACAGAGATATCATTTGCCAGATTGCATATGCTCATACAGAAGGGGATGATAGTCTGCACAGCATATACACATGAACTGCCAAAATATGATGTGAAAGTTGGCCTGACAAATTATGCTGCTGCTATTGTACTGGCCTGTTGCTGGCCTGCAGGCTTCTCAATAGGTTTGGCTTGGACAAGATCTATGAAAGCCAAGTGGAGGTGACTGGAGATGAATACAATGTAGAAAGCATTGATGGTCAGACTGTTGCTTGTGCCGTATGTGGCTTTATCTGGGAAAGAGCAGTGAAGATACATTTCTTTTTTTGGATTTTAAAATTTATTTATTCTTAGTGCTTGTATTTGGTGTGTGTGTGTGTGTGTGTGTGTGTGTGTGTGTGTGTGTGTGTGTGTATACAGATGTGCACGTGACATGATGCATGTGTGAAGCCCAGAAAAAAGATGGGTTTCTTAAGGCTTGGGAAATATGTAGGTGTGGTTCTCTGATCAAAAACTAAGAGTATCAAATTATTTAAAATGAGTTGCTGATAAGGAAGCCTCATAGAGACATTAAAAATTACTACACAGGAATAAAGGATGGAGAATGATGTCTACTGAGATAGACATACCTACCATGACGCTTCTAATGAGACCCACACATACATTAAGCCACAAAGGTGGGCATGCTAGCAGTAATGAAGTGACAGGAGTTCATTGACTGAAACTGTGACTTGTAGAAAACACAAAACTTCAAAAACAATGTGCTAATGACTACATTTTTTAATGAATAGTAGAAGGAAAAGCAAACAAAAACAGGATTCCTTTGCCTTGAGGAGATTTTATAATGTAAATTAGAAGCAAGCATTGCCACTCATTTCCTTATTTCACTCAGAGAATAATTTATTTTCTTTTCTTAATTTCAAAGACAGGATCTTGCTATGTAGCCCTTTGTCTAATGATATAGCCCTGGCTGGCCTGGAATGTACTGTGTAGACCAGGCTAGCCTTGAACTCACAGATATCCTCCTGTATCTGTCTCCTGAGTGCTGGGGTCAAAGGTGTGTGCCACTATGCCCTGGGCCAAGTGAAATAATTTCTGAAGTAGAAATTACATAAGAGGCATTAATATGGCAGGTGGAATTAGTGGCATGCAAAACCAGTGTCTCAGGCTAAGATAGTGGCACAGAGGATATTGAAATAACTTACAGATCAGCTTCTACTCAGCGCCATACAGTTTGACCATATACTATATACTACTTTTCTAAGCACAGTGCAGTAGTAANGAAGAATAAACCAGCACAAATGTTCCCGTTATGAGCCCAATGTCTATGTGTTTGGAATGGGGGTGGGAGGTAGGATTTGCTCTGAGCAATGGCCACCATTTGCCACTGTATTGGGGTCATTGGTGTGTTCAGTCAACAGCTGGCTGTATTGCTTATACAACTCCTACAACTTTATGGTAATGGACCACACAAGTCTTTGTGTATGCATTGTTTATTAAATTTAGCAGCTTTTAATGTTTCTTTCAATGCATGTGCTGGTTAGCTCTTGCAAACCTGACATAAGCTCGGGTCATNTGGGAAGACAGGAACTTGATTAGAAAAATGTCTCTGTCATATTGGCCTGAAGCAAGCCCATGGGAGGTTTTCTGGATTAATGATTGATATGCGAGGGTGCAGCCCGCTCTGGGTTCTATAAGAAAGCAGGCTGAGCAGGCAATGGAGAACAAGCTAGTAAGCAGCATTCCTTCATGACCTCTGCTTCAGTTCCCACCCCTGGGTTCCTGCCTTTAGCTCCTACCCTGACTTCCCCTCATAACTGATTCTCATCTATAAGTTGTAATAAACCCTTCTTCCTCAAGTTGCTTTCGGTCATGGTCTTTATCACAGCAACAGGAAACCAAACTAGGGCAGAGAGGGTTTGTACTTTTGTGAAGACATTGATATGTCTAGGTATTTTCTGAAATGGAAATGATTTTGAAGACTTTGATTCCCCTCTTATTTTGCTTATTTGATCAGAAGTCTAAAGTTTTGTCCCCAAGAATCTCAAATAAGTATCCCAGAATCATAGTTTGATTATTATGATTTCAAACTGTGTAGCTTAGATAAGAATTAGCCTAAGCAATTGAAACATGAAATAAGAACATTTTTCAGTTCAACAGCTAACAGTTTAGGAAGAGCTCTGGGTCCAGTTAAATTAAGAAGGCGTCACATGGGAGTACAAAGCAATGCATGAAATGGTGCAGAAAAGTAGAAACCACTGAACTTGATATCTGCCTCACTGTGGCATTGCCCAGAACTTTTGATTATGCCAGCCTTTATATCTTCAAAGCATTTCTCCAAATATTTCAAAATTCTCAATTATTGGGGCAGTAAGTATCAACATTTAGTAGTTGTTTTTCAAGAATACCAAGTGACATTATTATAATCTGTCATCAAGACAGGGAGGTACAGAGGAGACCAGAGTTGATCACTGCACACAAAGATTTATACAGACAAACACAACAGCATTTATGCCAAAAATTTGTATGTGTTTCAGAAGATTAGCAGCATATTTGTGTCCCCTGTCTGCTTGTGGTAAAGCATTCTTCATGCATTACAGCCAAATACTCTCATAATAGAGGAGAGTGAATTGCATTGACCTCATAGAAACATTTTTAAAATGTTTTATTATTTAAAAAGAACTTGTGTGAATTTTTATCCAATTAAAAATGATTATAGCTGGGAGTGGACATGAATGTCTACAGTTTCTGTGCCTGGAGGCTGGAGTAGGAGGTTATGAGTTTAAGGCCAGCCTCAGGTAGAGAGCGAGACCTTGACTAAAATATGATTATAAGTAATAGCTTCTTATTTTCCNTGTTTCAGCTGTTTTGGTAACTTATTAGCAGTAGCAAGTTTTCACACTTCTTTGTTTATGAAACTTACCTAGAATATCTATTAAAATATGAGTTCCTCCTCTTTAGATCATGCTTTTGCCCCAGATCTTGATTAGATGAATGTAAGGTAAAATCTGGAAAAACATAAACAAGGGTATGGATTTTGTTCATGAGAATCAAGTATGCTGTGAGAAATTTGGCCTTAGGAAGCAGGCAGGTCCTTGGCAGCATCTTTTTAAAAGCATGAAGGTGCTCAGTAAACATAGGTTAGATGAATGACTCTAAACAGGCTGGCACCTGTCAATACAGAGAAGACCCTAATGTAAACTATTGAATTTAGATAGTTTTTTTTTAAAAGATTTATTTATTATGTATACAGAAGAGGGCGCCAGATCTCATTTCAGATGGTTGTGAGCCACCATGTGGTTGCTGGGAATTGAACTCAGGACCTCTGGGAATTGAACTCAGGACCTCTGGAAGAAGAGTCAGTGCTCTTAACCTCTAAGCCACCTCTCCAGCCCCAAATTTAGATAGTTCTTAACTATGTATTGATATTGTAACAAATGTACTAAAGTGAATGTAAGGTATTAATAATAATAGAGAAGCCAAGAGTTTTAGTTAATTATGTGGGATCATATACATTCTATTTAACATAAATCTGAAAGTACCTCCAGAAAAGCTTATTAAGTAAAACACTTAAGTATTTGATAATTAAAGGAAAAAATTGAATAAGGTTAGATGAGAAGAAATCAATATAATCCACAGAACTCACCTGATGTTTGTCATGTTAGTATCAAATGTGTCAGAGTGAATCTGGCTTACCATATTGAGAACACTCTATGTTTGTTTACACAGTCCTTTTTTTATTATGAAGAAATTTTTTATTCATTTTACATACCAACCACAGATCCCCTTCTCTTTCTTCGTCCTGGCTCCCAGCCTTCCCTACTCAATGCCACCCACCCCCATTCCTTACTCTGATAAGGTAAGGCCTCTCATGGGGAGTCAGCAAAGCCTGGTACATTCAGATGAGGCAGGTACAAGCCCCTCCCCCTNCATCAAGGCTGAGCAAGTTGTCCCACCATAGGTAGTGGAATCCCAAAAGCCAGCTCATGCACCAAGGATGGATCTGGATCCCACTGCTAGGGGACCCCTTAAGCAGATCAAGCTACACAACTGTCTTGCTTATGCAGAAGGCCTAGTTCAGTCTCGTTGGAGGCTCCATGGCTGTTGGTCTAAAGTTCATGAGTTCCCACTAGTTTGGTTTGGTTGTCTCTGTAGGTTTCCCCGTTATGATCATGATGCCCCTTGCTCATAGAATCCTTCTTCTCCCTCTTCGACTGGATTCCTGGAGCTCGGCCTGGTGCTTGGCTACACATAGTCATTTTAAATAATTCTTTGAACTCATCTTTATCATTAGTAAAATAATATCTTTCCATTTAGAAACATATGATGAAACACAACTATTAATAAGCAAGCATGGATCACATAATTGTTCAAGAGTTTATCTTGTAACAGATTAGAGGACTGTTGATGTGTGTGTGTGTGTGTGTGTGTGAGAGAGAGAGAGAGAGAGAGAGACAGAGAGAGACAGAGAGAGACAGAGAGAGAGAGAGAGAGCACTGCAATGGAACAAATTCTATCTAGGAGTTTAAAGAATACTTTCACTAGAATGAGAATACATGTTATAGCAACAGCGACTCATTGTTGACACTGAGAGTGAAAGACAGAGCAAAGAAAAAGGCAAGCTTCTCAGAGTGGGGCTCATGTGAATTCAGGACCTCATTTTACAGGGGAAATATCAATTTTCAATTTGTATATAGTGTAAGAATCTAAATGACTTAACGTAGAATATCTTATGGTAACCTCCTTCAGAATCACGCTGTCAGCACAACCTGCAAATGCAAATTGTTTTATTTTAACCTTTGCCAGCATTTCCATCCTCTATTTGGTATTACAGTAATGTAGGATCTGCCTCTGTTTTGCTAGTAAGCCATTCCCGTGTACGTTAATGCACACACACACACACACACACACATATATATACATATATAAAATGATACACACTTCATCTGCATGTTTTACAAATAGAAAAGAGGTGATTGTACCTAGATAGTGTTTGTATTTTGTGCTATTTCCCTCCATTGACCTGAAGAATACCACTTATAGTTTTATGAGTGGCCTTCATGTCCAGGTACTATCTGGATAAAGGTTCTGGATGTAATTGACCCAGTCTAAATCTTTGCAGAAATCTGCTTAGTAATAGAATGTAGGGAACTGATTTCGCACTTTAATATGTGAAGCAACCATCTAGGTGTCTCATTAAAATGCATCTTCTGAATTGGCACGTATAGAATTGGCCTGAGATCATGGATTGCTTTCCATTTCCTGGTGGTACTCTTCATCAGCTGTGCTCAGGAACTCTCTACTACCGGCCATATGGCTAATATCCAGTTTGATCTTTTTATTTTTCATTTTATATAATGTAATATTCCATACAATATATTTTGATCATATTCACTCCCTATCCTCCTCCCCCAAATCCTCCCAGATCCATCCTCCAACTCCCAAAGCCTTCTCAACTTTGTGTCTTCTTTTTTTCTTTTTAAAATAATCCACCAAGTCCAATTTTTATTGTTCATATACTAATAGTTGTGGGACCATCCACTGGATCACAGTCAGCCTACTGAAGGAAACTGCCTTTCTCTCCCTCAGAAACCATAAACTATCAATATAGTCCTTCAATGAAATGAGGGGGCTCATAAGTCTCTACCCTCTCCCACTGAAATGTTCATTGGGTTGATTTTGTGTAGGCCCTGTGTAGGTTACTGCTGTTGCTCTGAATTTCTGAGTGAAGTAGTTCTGTCATGTACAAAAGACACTGCTTTCACTCAAGTNCTTCCTAACCTCTAGCTATTGATCTTTCTACCCCCTCTTTCATGCTGGGTATTTTTATGTTTTCCACTGTGTGTGAGTCATGGAATCTCTAGGAAGATTTTTCATTGATGACCCATGCTGTAAGGATTTACAACTTGTTTCCTTTCTGCCCACCTGTAGTCTATGAGATGGTGAGGGCAGAAGAAGCCTACATGCCACATCTAACAATCACACATTCTGTAGTTCATGGTGTTAGTGGTGTGGGACATGGGAGCAGGATACTAACTTTACTGTCACCTTCAGCAGCCTGAGGAGTTCCCTTAATCTTTTAAGGAACCTTGACTTAGGCCACCCAGGGTCATGGTTTTGAGGCAGAGAAGAACGTCAGCAGTACTAAACAGTAGGATGCACAGCAGAGATTTATATGGACATTACAAGATAGCTTTTAGGACAAGGGTTCAGAGCAAGGAAGGTGCTCAGAAGAAAAGGGGACTTCTCAGAGAGGAGTCACATTTTGTTGTCTGTAATATCACATATAGGATTTTGGTGGGGTTTGAAGCTATTTTCTTCAAAGGAACCTAAAGGGATCACCTGAAAAGATTACAGTTGATGAGGTAGATGTCTAGGTTATAGAGATGCAGATGCATGAAGGCAGGATAATTTGCTGTTAACGAAGTTACCAGATTTGCTGAACGTTTCTAAGAAATGCCTGGAAAAGGAATGAAGCCCTGCCTACTGTCATGTACATTTTAGTCTCAAGCCTGGGTCACTGCTATTTTAAAATAAAATATCTCTATGTGAAAGGACTATTACCTGTATACTGGCAGTCCTTACAGCAAATGTTAATTGTGCTGGCATTTCTCTGGCTGGAGAGAGGTTTTATTCAGACTGCAGGATCAAGGTCTTTCCTCTTCCCACGTCCCTATAATTTTCTGTTTTTATACTCACCTTTGTGTGGTGTGGGTAAAACAGATTGCTTGTAGTCAGGTAGTAAATGTAATCATTAGGAAAAAGATTGCTTTCTTTCTTCAGAAAGAACTAAGGGCAACAAAATTGGCACTTGATTGTTTTAAATAGCAGATGGAGTGCTTTTATGCTCATTTAAAAAATAGTAAGCTGATAATTAAGTGCACTGGTAATTAAAATAGACATTTTCATGTACTTAGAGATGATTTCTCAGTGGTTTATTCCTGTGGAAGCTTTGTCATCTTCAAATTTTCAGAAAATTTCATGACTAAGCTATTTACAGAAAACATAGAATACCTTAGGTCATTATTTTGTCTGCAAATACATTTAGCATAAAAATGTTGATCAATGAGTTCACTGATATATATATTACAAATTTTCCTGCTGGATGAATGCTCTGACCTGGCACAAGAACTTTACAAAGGAGTTGTTCAGGGGAGGGGAAAAGAAAGGGAAGCAGAGAGAATAATGGGGAGGAAAAGACAGCATCAACTGAGGGAATTCACTGTGGAGGAGGGAATTGTGTCCAGCTCTCCAACCTTGCAGGTAGCATGTTTGTCTGCCGCAGGAGCACATTATTTGTTCTTTTTCCTCTGATAGTGAACTAAAGAATGCATTGTGGGGAAAACCCATCCTGACATATGACACGGTGCAAAGGAGGATCACAGCATGAGGCAGCATCAAGGAGTTGACATGGCCTTGATGCACTTAGGCACAGCACGGGGGCTCCAGAGTGGCTCTTCCAACCAAAGCCCTGGTGCAATTTGCACAATTCTCCAGAGAGCTCCCAGTGAAACCCCAAGCCCAGTAAACCGGGCCAAAGAGGAGAGCAAAGACCTTGCCCCCTGCCGGGAGACACACAAAAGGAGGCAATTCAAAGGGGGCTTAGTTAAAAGGAGGGAAAAGTATACACAAATAGTAGAGGAGAGTGGGGTGGGTTTTAAAGAAGGGTAACGGTGTGAATGGGAGCGAAAGGGGTGGGAAGGAAACGGGAAGTTCTGGGACCTGGGTAGCAAAGTGCAGATCAGAGAGATGTGCTAAACATTTCTCTCTCTCTCTCCCCCTCCCTCCTTCCCCTCCCCTGCCTGCCCCTCCCCTCCCGTCTCCTTCCCTCTGTCCCCCCTTTCCTTGTCCCTNCCCCTTTCTCTCTCCCTAGTGCTGTAAGAGAACCCAGTTATTTGGATATTATTTTTTCCTCTGACTGTCGTAACTTTTAAGCAAATTCCCATGTTCAAGTGAAAGTTTACAATTAAAAAAAGAAAGAAAGAAAAGAAAAAAGAAAGATAGATAGAAAGAAAAAGCTGAGCAAACTCACTCGATATTTCTCCCTGAACCAATTCCAGCTCCATCTATTTTCTCTTACTGCTTCTTGTAACAAGCCGCATTTTATTCACTGAGTTTATATTTCAACCTTTGTATATTCTGGCTGTACATTAATCATTAATCTTTCATTTGTCCTTTTTGTAGAAGGATTTGGAGCTTTCATTTTACTGTATAACCTAAACAACAACAGCAAAAGCATATCTAGTGGGTGTTTTCCTTTCTTCCTCCATGAAGAATTCACATTATACAGGCATTAGATACCTAGAAAAAATTTTCTTGGTGTTTAAAAAGCCTGAAGCATGCTTCAGACTGAAGATGACCATTGTTCTCCAGAGCCAGCAATAGCTCTTAACACAACTCTGGGTCATTGCAGACAGATTTTATTAAGGTTTAATAAAGAGTTAGAGGGCTAGGACAATAAAAATGTTAAATGATTTTATTTTTGATTTGCCTCATTATCTGCCTACCTTGAAAGCCAAACCAAACTGCTGGGCCAGTTGTTTTAGTCAGTGTTCTATTCCTGTGAGGGGATACCATAACCAAGGCAAATCTTATCAAAGAAAGCATTTAATTCGAAGCTTCCTTACAGTTTCAGAGGTTTGGTCCGTTTTCATGGCAGTGGGCATGGTGGCATGCAGCAGACATAGTGCTGGAGAAATAGCTGAGAGTTCTACATCTGCATCCATATATAAGCTTGGCATGGGATTTAAAACCTCAGAGCCCACCCCCAGTGACACACTTCCTCCAACAAGGCCACACTTCCTAATCCTTTCAAACAGTGCTACTCTCTAGTGACCAAGTATTCAAATCTATGAACCTATGGGGGNCATTTTCATTCAAACCATCACACCAGTTATTTGAGAGTCTCCTGTGGTTGAGCTGCTTCCTGACTTCATTGCCTATGTAATCAACAGAAAGTGTTCCAACTTTGCATTCAAGTTCCAGTTCCACAGAATTTCTTCATAATTAAGATTTTTCACTTGTTTTTGGCTCTAAAATCAGCTTATCATTGATAACAACTGCTCTTAGTACTTTAAGGGACTCATGTCTCTATTTAAGAATTTGAAAAAAGCTAGAAATGGAAATACATAAATGTTTCCTCATGATTCCTCAAGTATAATAATCTAGAATCTCAGGTAATTTAGAATCTGGGGGTGTATATGAGATTCTAAATTATTATACTTGGGTCCTTTAAGGTTCTTGGACTTTAGNCACAGAACTCATAACATTGACATAATAGTCTCTGCGGCTTTATATCCATCTGAATCCCAGTTGCAGCCTGTGTTGTGATCCATCAATATGTTGAACCATCCCTACATCTCTGAGATGAAGCCAAATTGATCATAGTGTCAAAACCTTTTTTGGTGTGTTCTTGCAACCAGTTTGCAAGTATTTTGTTGAGATTTTGCATCTATGTTCACAGTAGATATTTGTATATAAATTTAGTTGGGGNTTTTTTTTTTAATTATTGCTACTATCTTACCAGATATGAATTTCTTTAACTTGTTTGCTTCATCTTAGTTTAACTTTTGAAGATAATATATATCTAGACATCCATCCAGTTCTTTTATGTTTTCCAGTTTGGTGGAGTATAGACTTTTACAGTATGACTTTATGATTCTCTGAATTTCCTCACTGTTTTTATAATGTTTCTCTTTTCATCTCTAATTTTATTAATTTGGAGTCTGTCTCTTTTTCTTTTGGTTAATTTGGCTAGAAGTCTGTCAATTTTGTTATTTTTTTTCAAAGAACCAACTCTTTGTTTCATTGAAATTTTTTTTTGTATTTGTTTTTAAAGATTTATTATGGACACAGCGTTCTGCCTGCATGCCAGAAGAGGGCATCAGATCGCACCATAGATGGTTGTGAGCTGTCATGTGGTTGCTGGGAATTGAACTCAGGACCTCTGGAAGAGGAGGCAGTGCTCTTAACCTCTGAGCCATCTCTCCAGCCCTTTTTTGTATTTTTTTATTTTATTGTTTGTTTCTGTTTCATTAATTTCATTATTTCTTCCCATCTCTCTTTTTCTGGGTATTTTTCAATTTTTGTTTTTCTAAATCTTTCAAGTGTATATCAAACTATTAATATGAGATCTCTCCAGATTTTCTATGTAATCATTTATTGCTATGAATTTTCCTCTTAGGGCTTCCTTTATGTGTGTCCCATATATTTTCGTAGGTTGTGTTTTCATTTTTCTTAAATTTTAGAACGTTTTAAATTTATGTCTTGATTTTTCCTTGATCCAATATTCACTTAGTGACTTGTTGCTTAGCTTCCACAAATTTGTGAACTTTTCTATCATTTCTATTGTTTTTGATATCCAACTTTATTCCTTTGTGGTCAGATAGGATGCAGGGTGTTATTTCAATTTTTGTATATGTGTCAAGACTCACTTTGTGTTCTATTATGTGGTCAATTTTGGCAAAAGTTCCATGTGCTGCTGAGAAGAAAGTGCATTCTTTAGTGTTTAGATGGAATATTCTGTAGATGTTCATTGGGACCATTTACTTTATGATATTAACTCCAAATTTTATCTATTTAACTTTTTGTTTTGATGATCTGTATAATGGTGAGAGTAGGGTATCACACTTATCCACTATCATTGTTTTATGGTTGATATGTGATTTTCAGTCTAATGGTTTTTCTTTGATGAAATTGGGCATTCCTGTAGTTTGTAAATATTTAGAACTGTAATATCATCTTGTTGTATTTTTCTTTTAATGAGTATGTAGTGTCCTCTCCTATCTCTTCTGACTAATTTTGGTTTAAAGTTTGTTTTGTTTGAAGTCAGATATTAGAATAACTACTCTTGCTTAGTTCTTAGTTCCATTTGCTTGGAGTACTTTTTTCCATGCTTTACTCTAAGGTGATGTGGGTGGTTTGAATGAGAATGGTCCCCATTGGCTCATATATTTGAATATATAGTCACCAGGGAGTGGTGTTAAACTGTTAAAAAAGATTAGATGGATTAGGGGGTATGATCTTGTTTGAGGAATTGAGTCACTGGGGATGGGCTTTGAGGTATCAAAAGCCCATGGCAGGTCCAAGTCTCTCTCTTTGCCTATGGTTATAGGCTCTCAGCTACTGCTCCAGTGCCACATATGATGCCCGGCTCTCATCATGATGGTAACTATGAAACTGTAATCAAGCCCCCAATTAAATGCCTTTTTAAATAAGAGTTGACTTGGTCATGGTGTCTTTTTATAGCAATAGAACAATGACTAAGACATGGTGTCCTAGATAGTGAAGTGTTTTTCTTTGAGGAGACAGCAAGATAGATTATGTTTTATTAACCAGTCTTTTTATTAAAAATTCTGTCTTTTTATGGTGAGATAAAGACTGTTATTGAAAGTTATTATTGAATAGTGTCTGTTAATTCCTACTATTTTGTTGTTGTGATTTTTTTTTCTTAGCTCTATTTTGATTTACTGCTCTGGGATTATTTATTCCTTGTATCTTTTACAGTGTGTTTAATCCTTCCTTCAGACTGAAGTATTCCTCCTAGTATTTTCTGTAGAACTGACTTGGTGATAGAAGAAATTCCTTAAATTTGTTTTATCATGAAATAATTTACTTTGTACTTTGATTATGACCAATAGTTTTCCTGGGTATAGTAGTCTGCCTGGTATCTTTGTTCTTTCAAAGCTGTTGGACATTGGTCCAGGCTCTATTGAAATGTGACATGTTATTCTAATGGGTCTGACTTTATATGTGATGTGGTCATTTCCCCTTTCAGCTTTCATTATCTTCCCTTTATAATGTACAGTTGGTGNTTTTATTATTTTGTGTCACAAGGAATTTCTTTTCTGGTCCTATCTGTGTGGTTCTCTGTATGCCTCTTGCACAGTGATAGGCATTGCTTTCTTTAGATTTGTGAAATTTTGTTGGAAATACTTCTGTGCCTTTGACCTGGGTTTTTTCTTCTATGTTTATTATTTGTAGATTTAATATTTTCATAGCATCCCAGATTTTCTTTGATTGAATGATCTGGTTCTTCTACCTTTTATTCAAGACCTCATATTCTCACTTCCATTTAATCCATGATGTTGGTGAAGCTTTCCTATGAGCTTTTTGACTTCAGGAGTTTTTCACTTTGAGTTTTATTTCAGTTTGGATCTTCTTCAGATATTCTGTCTTTTTATTAAATTCTAATTTAAAATTGTGAGTTCTTTTCATCATTTCATTCAACTGTTTGTATTTTTGTGGTCCTCCTCAGGTACTTTTTCATAACTTCTTTGAGACCCTTGGCAATATATGTAGCTGTTATTTTTAACTTCTTGTCTTGTGCATCAGCTAAATTTCTTTTCTCAGGGAATGTTACAGTGGGGTTGCTGGGATTTGAGAAAATCATATTGTTTTGGTTGGTCATGTTGCTTGTGATTTTGAGTTGATATCTAAGCATCTTGAGTTAAGATGTTAATGTTGTTTCTGGACTTACGCTTGTTGAGTGAGTGTTTGGGTCTTTGTCTGCTGTTACCTATCTTATCAGGCTGTGGANTAGCTGAAAAATGCTTGGTTTTCAGTCCTAGGGCCACCTCAGGTTTCTGTGTTCAGACACAGAGTGGTCCTAGATCAGCATGGTGGGTAGGGTAACCTATAGTCTAGCAGGCAGATAACTACAGGGAGAGGTTTTGGTATCTATAACTAGGTTTCTGGTTTGGGCTTCAGATGGTCCCAGGGCCCAGCAGTTGGCTTTTGACTTGGAGCTGGGCAGGCTTATAGGCTGCATCAGGAATTTNCTTTGGGAAATTCCAGTTCAGAATTGTATGACGGTGTGGTTCATGGAGGATCTGAGACTGTCAAGATGCTGGTTAAGCAGGGGTCTTTTAAATTGGCATCTTACAGTTGCTTTTGTTGAGTGCCAAGGAAAGAATTTGCTTTAAAATATTAATTAATTGATAGTAATAATTATTATTGCTATTAACGTGTATATGTGCCTGCATTTGAGTACAGTGACTGGATGCTATAGTACTAGTAAGTCGGAGGACAGCTTTTAGGAGTTGGTCCTGTTTATTCACCATTTGGCTTCAAGAATTCAATTCAGGTCATCAGACTTTCATGGCAAGTCCTGTGAAATGTTTCTTTCTGGCAACTCTCCTCCCTCTATGTTGTCCCTTCCACTTTTCCACTTTAGAATGTCTATTACTGTCTGGAAATNTAGCTCAGTTTGTTGAGCGTCTGCATGAACCTCTGGGCTCAGTTCTCAGCACATAAATTAGGAATGTCGGCAGATGCCTGCAATCCCAGTATTCAGGAAGTGGCTCAGGAGGATAATAAATTGAAGGAAATCGTCAGCTATACAGTTAGTGTAAGGCCATTCTAGGATGCATAGACCTTGTCTCAAAGTAAATAAACAAAAACATAATGGCAGCCTCTGGGAGTTTGATGCCAGGCTCCTATATTAAGCCATAGTTCCAGTGACCCTCTCATTGAGAAGAGGGGTTTCCCCCAGATTTGTCAGTCACCCTGGGACAGAGTTTGTTTATTTTTTTGTTTTGTTGTGTAATGTTTCCTATTTTAATTTGTTATTAATAGATATGTTTTTATATCATCTACCCCTACTGATAATTGTTATCCAGTTTTACCCACTGGATAAGCTCATAGACTCTGCTTGTATAGTGTTTTCCATTTTCTACAACTTCCATTGTCTCAATTTCTCTAAAGTATTGTTACTGATTTTTACAGACACACAAAACAATGGCTTTCATTATAACATTTTCCTTTCAGCTTATTGTGGCTTCATACATAAGATATGTATAGTAGTGGTACTATGAAGTTGAGGCTTGTTGTTTTATTTAACCTGAGAACATATGCTTTTACAGTAGAGATTTTGCTAAGTTTATATTTAATGAAAACATTTATCTTTATGAGACTTAATCCTATCATTTCCGTTTGTTCTGTTTCTTTTGTCCTCTTTTCTTTATGTACTTTATTTGTTATTAACTGAATATACTGTAGTTAAGCCACACCCTTATCCACTTCATACATAGTATAATAAAACTCACATCAATGAAATTCCATTTCTCATCTCTAGATCTATTTGTCACATATTTTACTTTAACATGAATTATAAATTTTTTCCTTAGTAACTATTTCTTTGGCCTAAACAGTCAGTTATTTGGAAAGAGAATTAATAGAAGAAGGTGTGGTCATGTAGCCACAGTTTTCCATGTGCTTTGTGCCTTCTCACGGGTCCTTGTTTCATTTGTTGTAATTTCTTTCCTCTGAAATAGTTCCTCTTGATTTTCTTGAATATGAAAAACTGTGTCCCATAAGTTTGAATATTCTGGGTATTCATTTTCTTTCAATTCTAGAAAGTCTTTAATTTCTTAATTTTGGTCTTGATCCATCTTTAATTAAGTAGAGAACTGTTCAATTTCCCTGAGTTTGTAAGCTTCCTGTTGTTTCTGATGTTGTTGGTATTCAAATTTAATCTAGGGTGGTAAGATGGGATTCAGGGTGTTATTTCAATTTTCTTGGGATCCATAGAGACTTGCTCTGTGTCTAAGGATTTGGTCAATATCGAAGTAAGTTCCATGAGATGGAGAAACATGAATTTATGGGACACAATGAAGGTGATTCTAAGAAGCAAGCTAATAGTACTTAATGCCCACATAAATATTTTGGAGAGATTTCATACCAGCAACTTAATAGCATGCCTGAAAGCTCTAGAAAAAAAAAGAAGTAATCACACCCAAGAGGAGTAAAAAGAAATAGTCAAACTCAGGACTGAAAAAAAAAAGCAGAAATAAAGAGAACAATACAAAGAATCAATGAAACAAAGAGTTCTTTCTTTGAGAAAATCATTAAGATAGACACACTGTTATCCAAACTAACTAAAAGCCAGAGAGAGAAAATCCAAATAAGGAAAATCAGAAATGAAAAGGGAGATGTAGCAACAGACACCAAGGAAATCCAGAAAACCATAAGGACATTTTTTAAAAACTTGTACTTCACCAAATTGGAAAATCTAATAGAAATGGTTAATTTTCTCAATAAATACCACTTACCAAAGTTAAATCAAGATCAAATAAATAATTAAAACAGACATGTAACAATACAGTGAAACAGAAGCAGTTATTAAATGTCTTTCACCCCCACCTCCCCAAACCCCCCAAAAGCCTCAGGGCCAGATGGTTTTAGCACAGAATTCTACAAGGCTTTCACAGAATGGTTAACACCAATAATCCTCAAATTATTCCACAAAATAGAAACAGAAGGAAAATTATTGAATTCATTTCATGAGGTCACAGTTACCCTGATACCCAAACCACAAAAAGACCCAACAAAGAAAGAGAATAATAGACCAATTTCCTTTATAAACATAGATTCAAAATTACTCAATGAAATACCTTCAAACTGAATCCAAGAATATATAAAAAGATCATCCAACCAAGATGCAATAATAGTTCAACATACTTAAGTTGGTAAATGCAAGTCATCATATATGCAACTGAAAGCCAAAAACCACGTGATCATCTCATTATTTGCAGAAGAGGCTTTTGATAAAGTCAAACACTCCTTCATGATAAAAGTCTTGAAGACATTAGGGATACAAGGGACATACTTCAACATAATAAAGACACTTTATAGCAAGTCCATAACCAACATCAACTTAAAATGGAGAGAAACTCAAANGAATTCCACTAACATCAGGAACAAGACAAGGTTTTCTACTTTCTCCATACCTACTCAATTGAAGACATAGAAAAGTAATGACAACTGAAAGAGACCAAGGGGACACAAATTGGAAAGGAAGAAATCAAAATGTCTTTATTTGCAGATGATATGGTGATCTATAAATGACCCAAAAAAATTCCAAAGGAAACATCTACAGCTGATAAGCACTTTCAGAAAAGTAGTTGGTTACAGAATTAACTTATAAAGATNAGTAACCCTCTTATGTATGTGATAAATGGACTGAGAAAGAAATCAGGGAAATAAGTGTAGACGAAAGTTTGTCCGGTTCCCCCNCCCGGCTCCCATGGCCCGCTTAGACCCAAATAAACACACAGAGGCTTATATCATTTTTAAACTATGGCCCTGGCACGCTTCTCACTAGCTAGCTCTTATATCTTAAATTAACCCATTTTATAAATCTATG
>LZPO01027481.1:58590-68701 GCA_001675575.1 Neotoma lepida | reverse complement strand
GAATGTCCCGCCTATCCTTATTTTGCCTCACCATTGGCCAAACAGCTTTATTTATCAACCAATCAGAGCAACACATTTTTAGAAAGACATTCCCATCAAATAAGAACTTTCACAATAACCTTAAATAATAGAAAATATCCTGGGGTAACTCTAATCAAGCAAGTGAAAGACCTGTATGATAAAAACTTCAAGACATTGAAGAAAGAAATTGAAGAAGCTATTAGTAGAGGGAAAGACCTCTCATGCTCATTAATCAGTGGGATTAACATAGTAAAAAGGCCATTTTACCAAAGTCATCTACAGATTCAATGCAATCCCCATCAAAATTTCAACACAATTTTTCACAGACCTTGAAAGGACAATTCTCAACTTCATATGGAAAAACAAAAAACTGAGGATAGCTAAAACAATCCTAAGCAATAANAGAACTGCTGGAGGTCTCAGCATTACTGATTTCATGTTGTACTGCAGCGCTATAATGACAAAAACACATGGTGCAGACATAAAAACAGACACATTGATCAATGGAATCAAATTAAAGACCCAGACATAAATCCCTACACCTATGGATATCTGATTTTCTTTTTATATAAAAGCCTGAAATACACACTGGAAGAGAGACAGCATCTTCAGAAAATGGTACTGTCAAGCTGGGTGTGTGCATGTAGAAGACTACAAACAGACCTATACCTGCATAAAACTCAAGTCCAAATGGATTAAAGACCTCAACATAAAACTAAATATACTGAACTTGATAGAAGAAAAAATTCAGAACATCCTGGAACTCACTGGCNTAGTAGAAGACTTTCTGAACAGAATCCTCATTAGGTGGGCACTAAGATCAACAATTCATAAATGGGACCTCATGAAACTGAAAAGCTGTAAGGCAAAGGACAATATCATTTGAACAAAGCATCAGCCCATGGAATGGGAAAAGATTTTTACCAACTCCACATCTAATAGAGGACTAATATCCAAAATATATAAAGAACTCAAGAAAATTGATGTCAAGAAAACAAGTAATTCAATTAAAAAATGGGAAACAGATCTAAAAGAGAATTCTCAATAGAGGAAACTCAAGTGGTGAGAAACATTTAAAGAAATGATTCAACATCCTTAGCCATCAGGGAAATGCAAATGAAAACTACTTTGATATTCCATCTTACACATGTCAGAATGGCTAAAGTCAATAATACAAGTGAAACCTTATGCTGGAGAGGATGTGGAGCAAGAGGAGCACTCCTCCATAACAGGTGAGAGTGCAAACTTATACAGCCATTGTGGAAATCAGTGTGATGGTTTCTCAGGAAGATGAGAATGAATCTACCTCAAGACCCAGATATACCACTCTTAGGTATATACCCAAATATGCTCCATCTTACCCCACTTGCTCAACCATGAGCACTAGCTTTATTTATAATAACCAGAAACTGGAAACAACCTAGATGTCCCTCAAAAAATGTGGTANATTTACACAATGGAGTATTACTCAGCTATTAAAAAATGAGGGCATGAAGTATTCAGGCAAATGGATGGAACTAGAAAAAAATTATACTGAGTGAGGTAACCCCGACCCAGAAAGATAAATATGTATGTACTCACTTATATGTGGATATTAGCCATTAAAGAAATGATAACCAACTTACAGTCAGAGGACCTGGAGAGGTTAGGTATATAAGAAGGGACTTTGGAGTATCCATGGATCTTGCTGTGGGATGGGGGCTATAGAGACTTTATGGGTAGACAGGATGTGAGGGGGCTGAGAATGGGAGGACCAGGTGGGGAAGNGGAGATAAAANAGAGACAGAAAGTTGGAAGTGAGGGTCATTTGAGTGGTGGTATGTAAACCAAGTGCATTGAAAACTTACTAAAACGTATGATGGCAATCGTAATGAGGCCTCCCAATAATGGGGGGGGGAATAGGCCCAACTGGTCATTTCCTGTCACCAAATGAAGCTTCCAATACTGGGTCTGGGTTACATCCAATTGAGTTGTTGGTCTAAGGGACCCCATGGAAATCTCCACACAACCCAGGCTGTTGACAAGGAAATAGGTTTCTTGACAAATTGACAGCAAGAACCCATTGCTGAGGACACTACTCACACCGCTAGTTGAATATGGAGAGGTAGAGCATAGTGGTCTAGTGTCTTTGGTATGGGAAGGTACTCAGTAGGCTACCAAAAAAGAAATGTTTACATCTACTCAGCAGCAAAAACCTTTGATCTACAATGCTGTCCTGCCTGCAAAATATGCTAGGGCAGTGGTGGCACAAAGCTTGTGAGAGTAACCAATCAATGTCTGATTTGACTTAAGACTCACTTCAGGAGATGGAACCCATACCTGACACTGATTTGGTGATCAAGAATAAAAGACAGGGTAAAACCAAATACTACTGGTCTTTAAAAAAGTAGTGATAAAACAACTAATGATATTCTGCTAATTCATAGATCAGTGCCTGATTCAGCCATTATCAGAGAAGCTTCCTCTTGCAGCAGATGGGAGCAGATGCAGAGACCAACAGCCGAGAGAGAGAGAGAGAGAGAGAGAGAGAGAAACACCCAGACCTAATTAGGATGTGCCCATCAAATTCGTCCTCTCAGAGCTCAGAGAACTCTGCTGAAAAGGAAGCAGAAAGCATGTAATAGCCCGAGGGGATCGAGGACACCAGGAGAAAAAGGCCCTCTGAATCAACTGATCAAAGCTCATATGAACTCACAGAGCCTGAAGCATCATGCACAGGGCCTACACAGATCTTCACCTGGTCCTATACTCATATATTCTGGCTTTTAGTTTAGTGCTTTTATGGGACTCCTGAGTATGTGAAGGAGTGTGTTTCTGATTCTTGTGTCTTCTCCTGGGCTCTTTTCCTTCTGTTGGGGTGCCTGTCCAACTTCGATGTGAGGATTTTTGTTTTTTCTTACTGTATTTTATGTTTTGTTTTCCAAGCCTGTATTTTTCTAATGAGAGCTAGAAAAGGAGTGGAACGGAATGGGGGAGGGAGTGGAAAGGGTCTAAAAGAAGTACAGGGAGAGGAAACTGTAATCAGGTTATACTGTACGGGGAAAAAAATCTATTTTCAATAAAATGGGAAAAAAGAAAATGAAATTCTGGCTCTTGCATTTGTGTTTGTTCCCATACATGTACACATTTTCTCTGAATGCTTTCAGCATCTTTTCATCCCTATTTTGGACATTCCTATTGTGATGGGTCTTGTAGTTTTCTTTGTATTTGGAGAGATTTGAGTTTCATTGATCTGTGCTTTCTTGTTTTCAGTAAATTTGGAAAACAATTTCTTTAATATTTCTATTTTCTCCCCCATTTATAGTTTTAAATTTTTCTTGCAGTTTGTGTTTGATTTTCTTTTTTCTCTGTACTTTATTTTGGATAGTTTTTATTAGTATTTCTTCAACTTCAGCCATATTTACACTGCAGTGTATAATCTAAAACTATAAACAGTGTATTTAATGTTTAATATCTTGTTTTTCTATGCTAACTGAAATACCTGCTTTAGATTTACTGACATATCCTATCATTATAGATCATCTTTTTTTTCCTGCTTCTTCAACATGCTTGGTGATTTTTGATTGGATGACAGTACTTATGAATTTTAACTGTTAATTGCTAGATGCTTTTCTGGTTGAGAATCTAGTCTCACATATCTTGTGATTCAATTATATTATATGAAATTCTTTGATTTTTTTTGCGTTTTCATTTTTAAAAATTTTACTCAGAGTTTTGGAGCAGAGCTCAGTTGAGGGTAATTATCCTTTGCTGCTGAGGCATGGGCTTACTGTGTACTCTACTGTGCAGACTGTGAGTTGTATGGTTTTCCTGGCTGGCTGTTGAAATAAGAACTATTCCAAGCCCTGTGTAAGCTCTCAGCACTTTTGACTCTAAATCTTTCATATGCATTTTTCTTAGACAGTAGGTAGCTGTCTCATACACATTCACAGATAATAGCCATTAGATACTCTGAGGATCCCTCTGCCTATCTTGCAAGCTCCATTTTGACTAACAGCTATAATTATGCAAAAGCAGGACTGGAAAGATGGGTATGCTTTCTGAAAATGGAGAGGGAGGAAATCAAGAATTTTTCTGTAGGACATTTCCCAGCACACACTATACAGACCTACAGAACTATCTAAGAGGAAACCCTCCAAGTGATAGTGACAGACTCACTGTATAAACTGNTNTCTTGTGGCATAGAAAACTTTAAAGGCTCATTTTTAGTGTAGGTGATATGTGTGTGGAGCAAAACACAGATTTAGGTTTTCACTTAATTCCTTAGAGACTAGAGATCTACCGACCATCTTTGCAAAAGTCCTGAAGAGATGAAACTTACCATCTAGGAAAAACTTTAGAGATTTTCACATGCACAAAGGTTGGGGAAGAAATTAGCAAGAACATTTCAGGACTAGGTGTGGAAGGCTGAAATAGAGGTTGTAGGTATGGATAAGGAAGGGATACACACCAGGAAGTGATGGGAATGTCTTTCTAAAAATGTGTTGCTCTGATTGGTTGATAAATAAAGCTGTTTGGCCAATGGTGAGGCAGAATAAGGTTAGGCGGGACATTCGAACTAGGGGAAGAGAAGCTGAAAGCAGAGCAGGGGCAGACGCCATTCTGCCGCCCAGAAAGCAACATGTAATGGCACACAGGTAAAGCCACGGTGGCGACATAGATTTATAAAATGGGTTAATTTAAGATGTAAGAGCGAGCTAGCGAGAAGCCTGCCAGGGCCATAGTTTAAAAATGATATAAGCCTCTGTGTGTTTATTTGGATCTAAGCGGGCCGTGGGAGCTGGGTGGGGAAACCGGACAAACTTTCGTTAACAAAGAAGGAAAAATGACTGGATTCAGAGATAGNCTTTATATCAAGGTGAATCCTGGAAGCAGTTGTGGGTGACTTGAAAGCTTGGAGGAGGTATGATTGATAGAATGTTGATTCCAGGAATAGAAATAGAAATGACAGAAGAGCTTGTTTCAGAGTGAAGATGACAAATTTATTTTTAGGTGTTTGAGTCTTGAAGTGACAATGGTATATTAAAGTAGGTATGTACATCTGTTGGATGAAAATANGGAAGTGTAAGGAGAGTTCAGAGCTAAAGACAGAAAGTGTGTGTGTGTGGCGGGGGAGGTTAGCAGAGACGCTGCCTAATAAAATTAGGTTCAATTAATTTATCAAGTTATTAGTATCAGTAGTTTGTCAGAAGCTGATCTTGGCATTGGGATTGAAGGCACAAATGTGTAGTTCCTATCCTCAAGAAGTGGGTAAACAAGCCAGACACTATGTTACAGTCCCAGAAAGCCTAGAATAGTTATATCTGTGGTAGAGTGAGGAGATATGATCTGAGTGATGTCTTAAGACAGCATGTGTCAATCAAGAGGAGAAATAGGTAAAGAGTATTAGAAGCAGAAAGAAGAGTATGTACCAAAGTGCAAAGCAAAAAGAACGTGGCATACTCAAAGTTTACTTGGGATAGAAGCATGTAAGCAGAGAAAAGGCAAAGCTAGAGAAAGAGGCAGGCCTAAAACTGAAGAGGATCTTGAGAGATGCTCAATGACTTTTTAGGATATCTGAATGGAGATTCCCTAAGGCAATGAGCCGCAGTAATGAAATCAATACAGTTTCATTGGCAACTGAGAAAGACATGGGTACCAGTGTAATGCTTCATTTGGGGGCTGAAGGCTGAACTCNGGGGAATTAGCTATAGTGTTACTTTATCTTTGTAGGCATAATGAAGAAGGCTGGAATGAAAGCAGGATTAGTAGGAATGAAGAAAAAAGACATTCCCCCCAAAACCAAGGAATTGTAATAGGCAGAATTCTGTGACAGATTAGACATAGGAAATGTGAAGCTGGAATTTCTTCACTATGCAAGTGATATTTGAATGATTTGAAGGGAGAATTGTTCTAATACATGGGATAGTGTCTATCTAGGCTGACAACTCAGATCCCCGAGTGATGGATTTCATGTGATTTGATGAATTCTCTGAGCAAGAGCTGTGANGACAGACCTGGGAGCAGACTAGTGAGACAATATTAATAACAACCCTTAAATAAGTAAGAAGAAGAAATGAATTGACAGAGGAAAGAAAACGGGATGAAATTCAGTCTCACTGGAGAAAGCATGGTTAACAGTACTCTCAATTAGAATAATGACCCCAAAAGATTGTCCCCTTTTGGACATTAGGAAGGTTCAGATGTTCCAGTAGAATTATGAGGAAACAAAATGAATAACACTGAGTTGACTAGGAGTGGAGAAAGAGAAACCAATTATACAATGTTGAGCCTAATATGCTTAATTATATAAACTATAGCAGAATCTCTTATTATAAATTTACTTTTAATACCTATTTATTTATTTAATTCATTTTCTAGTTAGTATGCAAAGTAACAGGATTTTCTTAGAGCATTTTCATCCCTGCTGAGTTTGGGTTGATCCTCCCTCTCCTGATTCACCTATTCCTCTCACCCGCTGTCTCCCTGACTCTCTTCTTCCTCTGTGTAACCTTCCACCCCNGGATTCCCCTTTTCATTTCATGTCACATGTGTTCTACTCCCTTCCCATTCCCTTTTATAAAGCCTCATTTTAAGTCTCTCATGGGCCCCTTTCTAACTTCCTGGCCTCCACCCACGCTCAGTCCCTCATAAATATGCATATATTAAAAAATAGAAACTAGGATCCTCAAATGAGAAAGAAAATAGAATATTTGTCATTCTGTACTTGACTTAACTCAATATAACATTTTTTATTTGTATCCATTTTCCTATATATTTGATAATTTTCTCTTTTTTATGGTTGAATAACCTAGATAAGTTAGGAAATAAGATCAACAATCAATACTATGATAGAATATGAACATAATAGTGTTTCCTAGAGGCTTCCTCCACAATATGAAGCATATACACAAAATTATTTCATGGAAAAATTAGAAAGATGTTAAAACCTCTCGAAGGACTGAAGACAGCTTAACCCAGATCTTGCAACATCAGCTTTCTTTTCTGAATTATGGTAGACCATAGTTCCTGTTACTTTTGATAGTACAGTTTACCGTCTAAGGGCATGGGATTTCCTAAGTTGAGAAAATACTTCTGTGATCTTCATCACATTAATTAATTTCTTCAATTATTGGGAAGCATGTTACTTCTATGGAAAGCAGTAGATGGCAGAATTAGAGGCTGGTCAAATGCAGGTGGGGAGCACAGTGGGAAGTCACGGCTGTGCCCTAATGTCGTAGGTGAGAAGGCCTCCTGACCCTCCGATGGTGCCAGCCCAAACACCGAAAAGAGCTTCTTCTGCAATCCTTAGGTTCAAGGGGATTTCTTGGCTCATAATCTTTATTTTAATTTCATTTCTTTCATTTAGTCTCATACTTTGATATTTGNATTAATGTGAATGACAAATTGCTAAATGGTCTTATTAATAAAAAACCCAGAGCTAGATATTGGGGTGAAAGCTGAGAGATCAGAGAAGCAGAAAGAAGCCAGCCATGTTCTTGCTACTAGGAAATCCTCAGCCAAAGAGAGAGCTACTTGCTGTATACTCACGCCTTTCTGTGCTCTGCCAACTCACCTCTTCTCTCTGCCCAGCTACATCACTTCCTCTTTCTGCCCAGCTCTATCACTTCCTGTCTTTCTGTACAGACCTCCAGACCTCTATGGTTAACTAGTGCTGGGAATTAAAGGCGTGTACCACCATGCCTGGCTCTGTTCCCAGTGTGGCCTTGAACTCACAGAGATCTGGATGAATCTCTTCTTCCTGAATGCTAGGATTAAAGGCATGTGCTACTGTTGCCTGACTTCTATGTTTAATATAGTGGCTGCCTTTTTCTTCTGATCCTCAGATAAGCTTTATTTATTAGAGTACAAATAAAATATCATCACAAAGTTGGCAATGTTGATGTTAAAAATTACATTTAAACACCATTTTCAGATTAATATTTTCCCATGATTTTATTTTATCTTTGTGGCTGGAGATGTGGCTGTCTCTCTGCTTTTGCAAAGGACCTGGATTTAGTTCCCAGCACCCACATGGTGGCTCACAAACACCTGTAACTTTATTTCTAGATAATCAATCCATCACCCTCTTCTGATCTTTACAGGCACCAGATAGGCAAGTACTGCATATGCATACCTATGGTGATACTTCATTTGTGATCTAACAAATAAAGCTTGCCTAAAGATCAAAGTGCAGAGCTAGGCCACTAGTTAGCTATAGAGGCCAGGCAGTGATNACACACACCTTTAATTCCAGCACCTCGGAGGCAGAGGCAGACAGATCTCTGTGAATTCAAGGCCATTTTGGGCTACACAAGATTGACCCAGTCTAAAAGAGAAACAGAGCCAGNCAGTGGTGGCACACACCTTGGATCCCAGCCCTTGGAATCTCATGTCTTTAATCCCAGCACTAGGGAGGTGGAGACAGGAAGTGATATGGCTGGGTAGAGAGAGGAATATAAGGTGGGAAGAGATAGGAGCTCAGTCTCTTTCAGGCTAAGGAGTTGGCGAGGTAAGAAGTGGTGGCCAGCCGGTTGGTGGTGGCACATGCCTTTAATCCCAGCACTCGGGAGGCAGAGGCAGGCGGATCTCTGTGAGTTCGAGGCCAACCTGGGCTACCGAGTAAGTTCCAGGAAGGGCGCCAAAACAACACAGAGAAACCCTGTCTTCAAAATAAAAACAAAACAAACAAACAAAAAAAAGTGGTGGCTGTGGCTTGCTCTTTTGTCTCTCTAATCTTTCAGCATTTACCACTGTATCTGACTCTGGGTTTTTATTATTATTATTATTATTATTATTATTATTATTATTATTATTAAGACCAATTAGAATTCGTGCTATAGATATCTGAAGACAAAACACTCATACACACAAAATAAAAATAAATAAATAAACATATTTAGAAATCAAATTATAATGCATAATTGGAAAATACATAAGATGAAAAAGAACAAATGATCATTTGTTTTTATTGTGACTATTCAGTAAGGAATTTGTGATCAAAGCACATTGTTTCACTCCAGTACTGGGTTCCCAATAGTGATTGAAAAAGAACACANTGAATCCACCCAGGGAATCAGGTAGACTAACTGCAGATTTTTACCTCTCCTCCCCTTCCTCCAAGACAATTCTCTATTTTCATTCCCAGCTCTGTAGCAGACCACCTGCTCTGGCCACCCACTCCTCTCTGATGCCTTCTCCAATGGATCACATAGACTGTCTCCTCTCACTCATTGCTTTATCTCAGTCCCCAAATCCAGCAGGCATTCCCTGGGAACCCACAGGTCAGTCCTGCCAGGAAAGCAGGTAGGCTAACTGCAGATCTTCACTTCTTCCTCAGTTCCTCCAAATCTAACCCCCTCAGTCTTATCCCTAGCTCTGTAGAAGACCATTGGGTACAGCATGCCCCTGCCCTTATCTCCAGTAGATCACACAGATCTTTCCCTTCAACCTTTCTTCCTGCCTCCGTCATCACTTTATTCCAGTCTCCAAGTCCAGAAGTTATTCTCTGGAACCACCAGTCAAGCCTGTCAGAGAAGCAAATAGAGCAGCAAAGTAGGTAGGAAAGCTTCAAATCTTCACTTTCCCTCCTCCTCTCCCCATCCTATCCCCCAGTACCATCCCCAACCCTGTAGCAAATGAGCTGTTGTGGCCCCTCCTCACTTTCTGGCCCNATTTCCAAGGGACTAAGCAGATCCTGGTGGAACAAACTGCTTTCCTTCCTCATGTGAACCCCCTCAGCACCCTTCTCCTAGCCTATCTCCATTCCAAAGTGTCAGCTCCCAATACCTAGAAACACATTTTTACCTTGAATATTCAGTGCCCACATCTATCAGGATCGTAGAAGACTTTTCTATCAGGAAAAAGCCATGGCCATCACATTCTCCTAAATACCAAGGAGGGCAACAGAAAACGAGGAACAAGACACTCACCTGACAAAGAAAGCATGAGATATCAGCGCATAGAATTACAATCCTTCCAAACCCAGAGGCCTAGATGCCAATATGAAAACACTACCAATGACATCTAAGACAAATGTTTCCACTAGAGCCCAGCAAGCCAACCACAGTAGGCCTGGATTATAGCAACTGTGAGGGCTCTCTTTACCTCT
>LZPO01027481.1:11212-22557 GCA_001675575.1 Neotoma lepida | reverse complement strand
CATTTCCCTAATTTATAAGAATGTAAGCACTGTTTGAAGTATTTTTAAAGCCATTTTATGCCTTCTATTGAGAACTATCATTTTAGATCTCTAGCCCATTTTTTAACTGGGTCATTTGTTTCCTTGACTTTTTTTTAGTGTTATATATTCCAGATATCAATCCTCTGTCAGATGTATAGTTAGCAAAGATTCTCTTCCATTTTGTGGGCTTCTTCTTCATTCAAGAGGTTATTTCCTGATCCCCTGCAACATCAGCAGCCCCTAGAGGCACAAGTAGCACCTATACCAATTGGAAGAACAAGGGAGTGACTGGTTTCCCAGCTAAACTACACCAATCTCTAGGCCCTAAGCCCCAAGGCACATCCTGTGCCCCTCCACTTCCCATCTCAGCCCTAGCAAGGCAGCAAGGCCTTACCATCAACTCTGCTGGAATTCCACTACTCTGGTGCAGCTCCCAGCAGCCAATCACCAGGTAAGAGATCTGCAGGCAGGCCGCCCCACCACTGCCCCAACACTGCCACCACCCATTGGACTTGGTAACCTACAAGACCCACTCCACCCATTGACCCCATCATACTTCCCTTGGCCAACCATCCCCTGCAACATCAACAGGCTTTAGAGACACAAGCACCACCTATACCAGTTGGAATAACAGACCCACTCTGCCACCCAATCCCACCTACTCCAGCATACTCCCCATGAACAGCCCTCTCCAGCAACATCAGTAAATCCTATAAGCACAAGCACCATCCACACTAGTTGGAAGAACAGGCATAGGCAAAACCTACATCAGTTGGAGGAACAGACTCCATAGACACAGGCACAACCCACATCAGTTGGAAGAAAAGACCCCATAGGCACAGGTAAAGCCCATACCAGCCAGAAGAACCAGACTACACTGGATCTAGGCACCCAAACCTTTACAAATCTTAGCCGANGCAACCCTACTCGACCTAACAACCAGTCAATCATCAGAACCCTTGGCCATTCAGGCCAAAAGACAATAAAGGTAAAAGACAATAAAGGAACAAAAGACCTATTCAACAAAGACATCACATGAATCAACACCTGTACCTATAATTATCCCAAACCCAGATGGGCAAATGGCAGTGTAAGAATACATTCAACAACGTAAAGAGCAATATGGAACCACCAGAACCTAATAGTTCTCCAACAGCAGGACCTGAACATCTTAATGCAGGTGATGTACAAGAAAATGACCATAAAATAACTTTATGAAGATGATAGAGGCCCTTAAAGAGGAAAAGAAAAACTCCCTTAAAGTAATCGAGGAAATGACAAACAAAAAANTGGAAGAAATTAATAAATATCTGAAAGAAAGCCAAGAAAAAACAATCAAACAGGTGAAGGAAACAGTTCAAGATTGAAAATTGAAATAGAAGCGGTAAAGAAAACACAAACTGAGGGAATTTTGGAAATGNAAAATCTTGACAAGGAACTACAGATGGAAGCATAATCAAAGAATACAAGAGATAGAAGAGAGAATCTCAGACATTGAAGATACAATAGAGGAAATAGATTCTTTGGTCAAAGAAAATGTCAAATCCAACAAATTCTTAACACAAAACATCCAGGAAATTTGGGACACCATGAAAACACCAAATTTAAGAATAATAGGGATAGAAGAAGGAGAAGAATTCCAGCTGAAAGGCACAGAAAATATATTCAACAAAATCATAGAAGAAAACTTTCCAAACCTAGAGAAGGACATGCCTATGAAGGTACAAGAAGCTTATGGAACACCAAATAGACTGGACCAAAAAAAAAAGTTCCCTTGCCACATAGTAATCAAAACACTAAACATACAGAATAAAGAAAGAGTATTAAAAGCTGCAAAGGAAAAAGGCCAAGTAACATATAAAGGAGACTTATCAGAATTATACCCAAATTCTCAATGGAGACTCCTAAAGCCAGAAAGTCCTGGACAGACATTTTGCAGACACTAAGAGACTATGGATGCCAGCCCAGACTACTATACCCAGCAAAATTTTCAATCATCATAGACAGAGAAAACAAGATATTTCATGACAATACCAGATTTAAGCAATACCTATCCACAAATCTAGCCTTACAGAAAGTACTAGAAGGAAAACTCCAACCCAAGGAAGTTAGCTGCACCCACAAAAACACANGCAATAGATAATCTCATACCAGCAAATCCCAAAGAAGGAAAAAATACACACACTACCACCACCAACAAAACCAAAAAACAATAGGAATTAACAATCTCTGGTCATTAATATCTCTTAATACCAATGAACTCAATTTACCTATAAAAAGACACAGGCTAACAGAATGGATATGAAAACAGGATCCATCTTTCTGTTGCATACAAGGAACACACCTCAACTTCAAAGAGAGCCATTACCTCAGAGTAAAGGATTGAGAAAAGATTTTCCAATCAAATGGACTTAAGAAGCAAGCTGGTGTAGCTATCCTAATATCTAACAAAATAGACTTCAAACTAAAATTATTCAAAAGAGATGAAGAAGGACATTTCTTATTCATCATAGGAAAAGTCCATCTAGATGAAGTCTAAATTCTGAACCAAATACAAGGGCACCCACATTTGTAAAAGAAATATTACTGGAGCTTAAATTACACATCAAATTCCACACACTAATAATGGGAGACTTCAACACCCTACTCTCACCAATGGACAAGTCAGCCAGACAGAAACATAACAGAGAAATAAGGTACCTAACAGATGTTATGACTCAAATGGACTTAACAGATATCTACAGAACATTCCACCTAAACACAAATATACCTTCTTCTCAGCACCTCATGGAACCCTCTCTAAAATTGACCACATACTCAATCACAAAGCAAATCTCAACAGATACAAAAATATTGTAATAACCCCCTTTATCTTGTCAGATCACCAGGGTTTAAAGTTAGAATTCAACAATAACAAAAATTGCAGAAAGCCTACAAACTCATGGAAACTGAACAATGTTCAACTGAATCACAACTGGGTCAAAAAAGAAATAAAGACTCCCTACAATTCAATGAAAATGAATGCACAACATACTCAAACTTATAGGACACTATNAAAATAGTGCTAAGAGGAAGTTCATAGCACTAAGTGCTTACATAAAGAATTTAGAGAAATCTCACGCTACTGACTTAACAGCACACCTGAAAGATATAGTACAAAAAGAANCAAACTCACCCAGGAGGAGTAGATGACAGGAAATAATCAAACTCAGGGCTGAAATCAATAAAATAGAAACAAAAAAAGTAATACAAAGAATCAATGAAACAAAAAGTTGGTTCTTAGAGAAAATCAATAATATAGATTAAACCCTTATTGAAACTAAACAAAAAACAAAGAGAATCTCCAAATTAAAAAAATAAGAAATAAAAAAAGGGACATGACAACAGACACTGAGGAAATCCAGAGACTCATTAGGTTATACTTCAAAAACCTGTACTCCACAAAATTGGAAAATCTAAAAGAAATGGTCACAAATTTCTGGATAGGTACCACATACCAAAATTAAATCAAGACCAGTTAAATAATTAAAATAGACCTATAACCCCTAAGGAAATAGAAGCAGTCATTAAAAGTCTCCTAACCAAAAAAAAAGCCCAGAGTCAAATGGTTTCAGCGCAGATTTCTACTAGAATTTCAAAGAAGAGCTAATACCAATACTCCTGAAATTGTTCCACACAATAGAAACAAAAGGAACATTTCCAATTTTTTTTTAATGAGGCTATAGTTACCCTAATACCCAAACCACACAAAGATGCAACAAAGAAAGAGAATTACAGACCAGGCTCCCTCATGAACATTGATGCAAAAATACTCAATAAAATACTGGCAAACCAAATCCAAGAACACATCAAAAAAATCATCCACTATAATCAAGTAGGCTTCATCACAGAGATGCAGGTAACAGTGTCTCAGAGGTCCAGGCTGTAATGCAGCACTCAAGGCTGGAAGGGAAATCCACAGTGTGGTGAAGACTTTTCTATCTGAGGGTGTTTAGGGAAGGAAAATATTCACACATTCTTTTGATTGTTTTCTTTTCTTTATTCTCATGTTGTTCTCATCATGCTGTTCTCTCTCATGTTACTACTTCATTGCTCAGTTTTTTCCTTTCCCTCCATCACTTAAATACTCTATCCGCATCCCTCAGACAATACACCAGTCATAAAAATGTACATTCTACTTCTCTCATCATCCAAGAACATCTGCAGCCCTCACTTGGGGCTACAAAGTCAAATTATCTTCTGTAGCTTTGACTAGTCAGAATTTATTTTCACAAATTGAGGTCAAGAATGGGTGTAAGAAATTAATCATTTGCCAGCTACCAATAATTGGCTGTTTTTGTATTTGCAAGCTAGCCAGAAGGTACAACTGTGTTTCCTTGTGAACAGGATAAGGAATGTTTATTTAAAAAACCATTAGCAAGGCATCTGGTCTTTTCTAAAGCTCTTTTGAAGCTTTATATCAGCTTGAGGTACTTAGGCAATAATTCAAGGAATTTTATCCACTCTGGCTCCAAGTTATTTGAGCTGTGATCAGAAGCAGCTTCTAGGGGAATTTATGGGCCTTGACTATGTAGTATATCCTTGCATTCATTTTTATTCATAAAATTATACAGTTTAAAGAGAAGTCATCTTCTTGACAATCCACAGAATAAATACCCAATAGGTTGTGATGTTTTCATGAGATAAACATACTACAATGCAGGTAGTGGGGGACTCCCCATATACATCATATCAGATACCAGAGAAAAGCATGTAAAGGTACAGCAGAAGCTAAAGATATTTTGGAGTCTTTAGTTTCATGGCCTTGTCTAAATGAGATTGATCCATCAGAGATTTTCCTCTTGGAGAACTGACATGTTGAACCTCAATTGCCATCTGCTGTTCTTCTGACATGTCTACTGGCTACTAGCATGCAGGGATGGTTCACTATATGAAAAATCTAATCTGTCAATGTAATCCACCATATAAACAAATGAAAGAAAAAAAAACAATCATCTCATTAGATGCTCGAAAAGCCTTTGACAAAATCTGATACCAATTCATGATAAAGGTCTTGGAGAGATCAAGAATACAAGGAACATATGTACCTAAACATAATAAAAGCAATATACAGAAAGCCAACAGCCAACATCAAATTAAATGGAGAGAAACTCAAACCAGTTCCACGAAAATCAGGAACAGAACAAGACTGTCCATTTTCTCCATTTCTATTCAATGTAGTATTCAAAGTTCTAGCTAGAGCAATAAGACAACAAAAGGAGATCAAAGGGATACAAATTGCAAAGGAAGAAGTCAAACTTTCACTATTTGCAGACGATATGATTGTATACATAAGTGACCTCAAAAATTCTATCAGGGAACTCCTACAGCTGATAAACACATTCAGTAATGTGGCAGGATACAAGATTAACTAAAAAAAAAATCAGTAGCATTCTGATGTACAAATCATAATTGGGCTGAGAAAGAAATCATAGAAACAACACCCTTTAAAATAGCCACAAACAATATAAAATATCTTGGGGTAACTCTAACCAAACAAGTCAAAGACCTGTATGATAAGAACTTTAGGTCTTTGAAGAAAGAAATTAAAGAAGATATCAGAAAGATCTCCCATGCTAATGGATAAGTAGTATTAACATAGTAAAAATGGCAATCTTACCAAAAGCAATCTACAGATTCAATGCAATCCCCATCAAAATCACAACACAATTCTTCACAAATTTTGANACAACAATACTCAGCTTCATATGGAAAAGCAAGAAATCCAGGTTGGCTAAAACAATCCTGTACAATAAAGGAACTTCTGGAGGCATCATCATCCCTGACTTCAAGCTCTACTATAGAGCTATAGAAATAAAAACAGTTGGATATTCACATAAAAATTGACATGTGGACAAATGGAATCGAATTGAAGACCCTGACATTAACCCACATACCTATGAACACNTAGTCTTTGACAAAGAAGCNAAATATATCCAATAGAAAAAAGAAAGCATTTTTAACAAATGATACTGGCATAACTGGATGGTGANATGTACAAGAATGCAAATAGAGCCATATGTATTGCCCTACTCAAAACTCAAGTCCAAGTGGATTAAAGACCTCAACATAAATCAAGTTACACTGAATGTGATAAAAGAGAAAGTGGGAAGTAGCCTTGAATNCATTGGCGCAGGAGACTACTTCATGAATATAACACCAGTAACACAGACACTAAGATTGACAATTAATAAATAGGACCTCCTGAAACTGAAAAGCTTTTGTAAGGCAATGGACACTATCAATAAGACAAAACAGCAGCCTACAGAATGAGAAAAGATCTTTACCACCACCCCCTATCTGACAGAGGTTTGACCTCCAAAATACATAAAGAAATCAAGAAGGTAGACATCAAAATACCAGATAATTCAATTAAAAAATTGGATATAGATTTAAACAGAGAGTTCTCAATAGAAGAATCTCAAATGGCTGAGATACACTTCAATAATTGTTTGCTGGAGATGGCATTCAAGATGTCTGACGTGATGCCAGAAGAGGCCTGGATGGAGGAACCTGTGATCGAGGACACTGCTCCCTCCAGGGATACCCCACTGGATANTCTGATAAGTCTGCCAACCGTGGGCCAGGGAGAAAACAACCCTTGTGTCCCGAGGCCAGACTTTATGGCACATGCATGTCATGTTCTCATCCATCCAACTGTTANTGATTCTTAAAATCTTTCTATTTTATCTATTCTTCATGATCCTTTTTCCTTCCCCTGTGGTGGTTTCCATGAAATTGGATATAGATGATATCAATGTGACCATTAATGATATAAAAATAATTATTAAGGCTGGAGTGAAGGCTGTTGTGCAAGTCANGGGAANGACCNTATAGCCTAAAGAGGCTTAGAAGCATGGAATAATTGTATTAAATGTCATATAATAAATTATGGTATGTGAGATGCAGTGCATAGGCAGACTGAGTTGAATATTATTATTATGCAAAGTTCAACTCTATGCCTGTTGCCTTTACAGTGATTTCCAGTGAAAAACCTATCAATGATTTATAGTGAAAAACCAAACAGCTATGTGTATATGGTGGCTAAGCAACCATAGGCAGTGACATTTCATTTCACTTTTGGAGTTAGACCTTGATCAGGCTGAGCCCTAGGGCAGGTCTTGGGAACACCATCCATTAGCAGGGGAGGGAANGAGAACAGGAAAGGTGTGCACCATGGAGACAGAAGCAATGGTTGAGACATGCCCCAAGCCTCCCTTGGTAGTGTAGATGAAAGAAAGAAAGAATAAGGTATTTTCAAGAGCAGTTGGAAGGTTTAAGAAAGACTAAAGATAAAAAGTGCAAAAATTTGTGGAGAGAGCTCTTGCTGAGTTGCAAGACCCCATAAGCTAAAGATATAAATAAAATGTCATAGTCTGGAATCTAAAAGAAAAGAGGAAGTTTGCCTTTCTGGCATACTAACCACTGAAACCACACATAGTGAACCTCTGGATCAGTTGACTTCAGATAAAGAGATATTTGTAATTTTTAAAGGTTAAGCAGAAATGGCTTTGGCTCTTTGCCTGGGACACGGGTATGCTTTGCTGATTTCTCATCTTCTGTTGAATTATCTCATCCCCTATTTTCCTTGTAATATTATACAATAAAAGACTGGAGTTGATTCAGATCGAGAGAGCTGGGAGAGAGCTGGGAGAAGAGCAGAGAGAAGAGAAGAACTGAAAGCTGAGAGCAGAAAGCAGAGCATTGCAGAACCCAGACTCTTGAGATCTGATGAGACTCGTCAGCTTGCATTAACATATGTATCTGAGTCTTCACTTGTGCCTACCAAGATATCCCTGCCCTTCAGGACTCACAAAACTGCTGAGGCTGGTCCCCGGCAATTGTTCATATTCTTAGCTATCAGAGAAATGCAAATCAAAAAGACTTTGAGATACTATCTTATACCTCTCAGAATGGCTAAGATCAAAAATGCTAATGACAGCCTATGTTGGAGAGTATATGGAGTAAGGGGAACACTCCTCCAGTGCTAGTGGGAGTGCAAACGTGTATAGCTACTTTGGAAATTAGTATGGTAGCTTCTCAGAAAATTGGGAATCAATCTACCTCAAGACCCAGTGATATCACTCTTGAGCATATACACAAAGGATGCTCAATCATACCACCAGGACACTTGCTCTACTATGTTCATAGCAGCATTATTCATAACAGCCAGAACCTGGAAACAACCTAGATGCCCCTCAACTGAAGAATGGATAAAGAAAATGTGGTACATATACAACATGGAGTATTACTCAGTGGTAAATAAAAATGACCATAAAATTTGCAGGCATATGGATGGAACTACAAAAAGTCATCATGAATGAGGTAACCCAGACCCAGAGAGAAAAACATGGTATATACTTGCTCATAAGTGGATATTAGATGTACAGCAAAAAATAGCCAGGCTACCATCCACAGCCCCAGAGAAGCTAGGTAGCAAGAAGGATCCTAAGGGGGATGTATGGTTTGCCCTGGGAAGGGGAAATAGATGAGATCTCCTGGATAAACTGGGGGCATGGGAAGTAGAGAGGAGGGGATGATAGGATGGGAACATTAGTGATTGGGATGGTTGCATTGGGGGCAGCATGTAATACGAGAGTAATAAAAGAGATATCTTTATAGAGGGGGGGCATTATGGGGATAGGAAGAAACTTAATGTCAGGGAAACTCCCAGCAATCCACAAGGGATCACCTCAGCTAAGACTCCTAACAACAGTGGAGGGGTTGCTTTAACTCTCCTCCTGCAATCAGATTGGTGACTACGCTAATTGTCATCAAGAACCTTCATCTAGTAACTGATGGAAGCAGATGCAGAGATCCACATCCAGGCACTGGGACCAGCGTCAGAAGTCCAGTTGAGGAGAGGGAGGAAGGATTGTCTGAGCAAGGGAGGTCAGTGTCATGACAGGGAAACCCAGAGATACAGCTGACCGGAGTTCATGGGAGCTCATGGACTCTGGACTGACAGCTGGGGAGCCTGCATGGGATTGACGTAGGCTCTCTGCATGTGGGTGACTGTTGTGTTGCTTGGTCTCTTTGTGGGGCCCCTAGCAGTAGGACCAGGGCTTGTTGACTCCCATAGGAGGTCTTACCTTTTCTGAATGGAGATGAGGGAGTGAATGGGGGAGTGGTAGAAGGCAGGTGGGGGGTGGGAACAAGGAAGAGGAGGACAGAAGGGAGGGGAAAATGTGATTGGCATGTAAAATAAACAAAATTTAATAAAGAAAGAGGTTGTTTCCTTAGCTGTAGAGATAAAGTTTTAGTTTTATGAGATTCCACTTGTTAACTGTTGGCCTTAATTTCACAAAGTCCTTTCCTACTTCTTGATTTCATAGCGTACTGTCAATGTTTTCTTCTATCAGTTTTATCATTTTAGGTTTCAAATTGAAAACTTTTATCCACTTTGAGCTTTTTTTTTTGTGAAGGAAAATTGATATGATTTAATTGAATTCCTCTTCTGCATGTGGACATCTAGTTTTCCCAGCACCATTTGTTGAAGACGCTGTATTTTCTCCAATGTATGGTTTTTACCTCATTGTCAAATATCAGATGGCTTTAGTTATGAGTCCTCATGTTTGGGTCTTTTGTTTTGTTCCATCAGTTTATGTGTCTGTTTTTGTGACAGTATGTACTGACTTTGTTGCTACAGCTTTGTGATAGATATTTAAATCTGGAATGATAATCCCTTTTGTATTTTTATTTTTCCTCAGGATTGCTTTGAATATACAAACTCTTTCATGTTCCATATTTTTTTTTCTAATTGTATGAAGAATTTTGTGGGTAGCTTAATTGGGATTACATTGAATCTGTAAATTGCTTTTGGTAGTGTAGTTTTCACAAAATCAGTTCTACTGACCCATGAACATAGAATGTCTTTCTGTTTCCTATTGTTTTTCTTAATCTCTTTCTTCCAAGATTTAACTTCTTCATAGTAGAGATTTTCATCTTCTTGGCTGGGATTATTCCAAGATATTTTATTGTCTTTGATACTACTGTGAAGAGGAGTATCAAAGGAGTAGTGTCCATGATCTCTTCCTCAGTGTGTGTTTTTGGAGCATAGAAATGCTACTGATCTTTCTAAGTTGATTTTGTACTCTGCAAGTTGCAGAAACTGTTGATTGTTTCTAGAAGTTTTTGGTAGAATTTTTGAGATATCTTATGTATATCATCTGGAAATAGGAATAATCTTGCTTCTTTAATTCCTATTTGTATCTCCTTTCTTGACTTACTGCCCCAGCTAGCACTTCCAGCATTATATTGAAGAGGAGAGGGGATAGTGGGCAGCCTTGTCTTTTTCTGATTTTAATCAGATAGCTTTGAGTTTTTCTCCATTTAGGACAATGTTGGCTATAAGTTTATCATATATAGTCTTTATTATGTTAAAGTATGTTCCCTCCAGCCCTACTCTTTCTAAGACTTTTATCATGAAAGTATTTTAGATTTTATCAAAAAATTTTCTGTCACTGTTGAGATTGAGGTGTTTTATTATTTTAATTCACTTAACTTATATTTAACCAACCCTGCATTTCTAGGACAAAGCCAACTTGATTATGGTGAGTGATCTTCTTGATATGTGTTCCTATTCATTATAATTTTTTTATTGTGAAGTTTTACAATTATGTTCTTCAGATCATATTAGGAGCAATTTTACAAGGAAAATTTATACTGCCTACATTAAAAATCAGAAAGAAGAGAAATAAATGACTTAATGATACAATTCATGAATTTGGACAACAAGAACAAACCAGACCCAATCCCAATAGATAACAAGAAATAATAAAAATCAGTTGGTCTGATTATAAAATAAAAATATTGGTCTGAAGTTTTTTCTTGTTTTTCTTTTTGTTTTGTTTTGTTTTTGTGTCTTTAACTGGTTTGGGTATTAGAGTAGTAGTGGCTTCATAGAAAGAGTTTAGGAGTGATCCTTTAGCTTCTTTTTTTTTTTAAAGTTTAAGAACTATCGGTTATGGTTCTTTGAATGATTGGTAGAATTTTGCTGTGAGTCCATCTGGGCATTTTTAAGTAGAAGTCTTTTTATTACTGTTTCATTCTCATTTGTTAAGGGTCTATTTAGATTGTTGGTCTCATCTTTGCTTAACTTTGTTAGCTTAGAAAAATTAGGTAACTTATTACCTCCTCCCTTCCCCTTTTTAAGGTTTCAAGATTAATGGCATAGAGGTTTTTAAAATATTCTCTTATAATATTCTGAATTTTGTTTGTGCCTGTTATAATGTTTCCATGTTGATTTCTTTTATTTTTAATTGTGTTAATTTGACCCTCTCTTT
>LZPO01027480.1:243587-254889 GCA_001675575.1 Neotoma lepida | reverse complement strand
TCTTTCTTAGGGCTCATGAGCCCATGACTCATAACCTCCATAAAAAGGCTTTGTTTATCCTGAGGCAGGGGTCTATACTGGAGACTGCAGCAAAAGGATTGTCCCAAGTTCAAGGCCAACCTGAGCTACAGCATCAGTTCCTGGCCAGACAGGACTACATAGCAAGATCGCACCTCAAAAGGCAAAACAAAAATGAAAAGGGGCGGGGGTTCTTCCTTAATTTTCATGTGTTTTTTTGTAAAAGGGGCAGAGGGCATGGCTTGTGCTCCGAAGAATGTAAATTTGGGCACAACGTGTGTATGATATCCTGTGTGTCAGGTGATAAGAGCAAAGGTTCCAAGCCACTGAGCTGCAGAACAGCCCCAGAGCCTGGCATTTCCTGCTGCCCGGGCCAGCACCCTCGGTCTACAGCCGCGCTGACTCACGCAGTGTCTGGCTCCTTCCCCCATAGAGAGGGCTGACTCAGTCTCACCCAGGCTCTGTTTCCAAGTTGTCCCTCTGGACACATGCCTCCGTCACTCCCTGACTGGTTTTCGCCTGTGCCAAGGTTTCTGGGAAGAATAGGAAGTTGGAGATAGTGGAAAATGATTGGCAGATGTCCTGAGTCCAGAGCCAGGGCACCTAATTCCTGCCTAAGGGGATAGAGGACTCATAACTATGCCACTATCCTGCACTAAGGGGGCAAAATAAGTGGGCAATGTTAAGAACACACACACTCCCCCCCCACACGTATACACACATATACACATACACACAAACATACACACACACACACACACACACACACATACACCTACAAACACACATAAACACACACACATACACAACTTATCTACTGACACCCTACTTAAAATCACCTGTAAGAAATAGTATGTATTTACAAGTTGAGTACACAACTGCTACTGATAAAAACCAACGCTGAAAGATGTCAGTGTATCTAACAAGCTCCTATAGACAGTGGTCCCGGAATCACAGGCTGCCAGATGCTGAGATTTAAGACTGAGTCCTCTAAAGCTCTTCGCCCAGCCGCTTCACCAGCTCTTGCCTGCACAGCCCGCATGCGCGGCAGGAGGAAGCAGGTGAGAGGGTAGGAGACCAGAGACCAGCCGCTTCCTCTGAATGCCCAGCAAAGCTTTGGCTGGAGCCAGACAAGCCTGGCCCTTCCTGGCCAGTCTCTGAACTTTCTTTGTTTTTAAATTAAACAGTCAAACTCTATCATTCTGAGGCATGGAAAAACCGCGCTGCATGCTTCCAGGAAGATATATATGATTCGTTGTTATCACGAGTTAAATTTCTCAAATTAAAAATAAAAAGCTTTCTATTTCTGCTTATACTAAAATTGAACTCAAAATAAGTCAATTATGCCGAAAAGTCACTTGAAGTGTGGGCCGTCCGTTATTTATCAGAGGGACTGCCAGAGAGGCTCATTTTGTCTGTTGACTCTGAACTTGTTCTGGAAAGTTCTAGTCATTCCAATCACGTGCCCTGGANAATGTCACTCACTCCAAGTCAAGTGCATAATCCTGGATCTTTGCTAACTCGGGTCATGACCTTAGTTGATGGTTTACATTCTAGAACCAAGTGGAATCCAAATCTTTTACCTAATACTTCAGAAGTATCAGAGAAGTCTCAACAAAACTGCTCATCAGAAGCGCAAAGACAGAAATAGAAAGTTACAGACCAACCATCAATAAAGTTGCCAATGACTATCAGGCGATTGCTCGCTCATTCTGTAAAGCTTCCTTGGGGTGGGAATGCAGTTGGTTGGTAGAGACCCTGCCCAGCATGTACAAAGCTCTGGTTCTAACCCCCAGCTCTGAAGAAAGCCAGACAGGGAGGCTTGTGCCCATAATCTCAGCACTGGGCAAGTAGAGACAAATCAGGAGTTCAAAGTTATCTTCAGCTACATTGCAAGTTTGAGGCCGGCCTTGGGCACATGAGAGCCTGTCTTAAAGTTTAATTAATTAATTAATTGATTAATTAAAAAAATAAGAGAATAGAAAGAAGGCTCGGTGATTAAAACACTTGCTGTTCTATTGGAGGACCCGAGTATGATTCTCAGCACCACAGGGCAGCTCACAACTGTCAGTAAGTCTAGTTCTCCCTAGAGAATCCAGCATCCTCTTCCGGTTTCCTCTTGCACCAGACACGCACGTGGTGCACATACATACATACATACATACATACATACATACAGGCAAGAATTTATACACCTAGAAAAATAGACAGATAAACAAATGCATAAATAAATCTTTTTCTTTAAGCAAAAATTAAGCAGAGTTGAGTGCACACCGTATGCCAGGCACTGTGCTGAGCCACCAGAAACCAACATAAGCAAGAACATAGGTCCCTGTCCTCAAAGATCAGTAACAATTACCATAAATTTTGCCCTGCACTAATCATTTTCAGAGGCCAGCACAAATACACTTACAGCTGAATTTCATGTCCCCACATTGTATTTCTCTCTCCCTCCGAAGTGAATATTTTCCTTCTGTGCTCAGTTAGTAAGAACATTTAAGCATGATAACCTTTTTTAAAAAGAGTCCCTTTTACTTTTCTTTCTTTTTATTTTTTATTTTTGGCAGCAGCAGCAGGGTGAGGGGTGGGAGTAGGGTTTGAGACAGGGTTTCTCTGTGTGAGAGCTCTGGCTGTCCTGGAATTCGCTCTGTAGACCACGCTGGCCTTGAACTCACAGAGATCTACCTGCCTCTGCCTCCCGAGTGTGCGCCACCACTGCCTGGCTAGTTTACTTTTCTTAAAGCCCTGGAACTTTAACCAAAGTCCCTGGGCCTTCTCCTGAGACTGGTGGAGCCCTGGTGAGACTATCCTGGAGTCTTCAGTTACTGACTCACATGGTATAAATTGCAAGTGAGCACTGGGTTGCCAAGTGACTGGTGAGTAGAAGCCCTGACTTAAGATGCGCTGGCCCCCAAGGTCAGCCCCTTTTGTGTTTCTGGTCTAGCCAGATCATAGAATCCAGGATCTTTGCCTGAGAAGAGCACTGGGATTTTGTATATTTATTCCTGCCCTTCAGCCTGCTGTCATTTTCTTGGGTGTGTTCCTGGTTCTCAGGCTCCTTGGGCTGTTTAAGTGTCCTGGTGTCCTGTGTCAGAGGAGAGATGGCCAAAGCGACAGTGGTATTCACACCTGCGCCAGCTTCCTCGGTGGGCTGAACTTCTAGAGGCTGAGTCAGTCACTCCTGTACCTCACATGATGAGCCCGAGCAGACAGAATGTCATCCTGTGAGGGAAACCTGGCTCACTATGTGCACTTCTTGCTCCACACAGGAGGCAAAGTGCAAGGCGGAACTGGCTGCCACCACTAGACAGCCAGTGACTAGAGTGAAAGTCTACCTGTCCAGTAGTTCTGAAAGCATGNTCACTGTCATTAGATTGTCAAGAGATTTTTCTTTTTCTTTTTTTTAAGACAGGGTTTTACTATGTGTCCCAGGCGTTTGCCACCATGCCAAGCCAGGCTCTTTTTGTACTTGTCTGTCTGTTTGCTTGCTTATTTGTTGTGAACAGAACCCTGCAGTATAGTCTGGGTCGCCCAGGCTGGCCTGGCAGTTGCAAATTGCCCCAGCTCTGTTCAGTCAGGCAAATGAAATTCAGGGGCACCTACGTAGGCAAGGAGTTAAAGGCACTAATTGCTTGTGTGTATGTTATTGTGTGTGTGTGTGTGTGTGTGTGCCAAATGGAATATCCACTTCAGGATGGACAGATGGGTGACTGCAGATATTCTGATAATATCAGGGAAATAAAGGAGTAATTCTCCTCAGCTGGTATTGCCACCCCAAAAGCGGATTTTACTCTCTTGTATCCTATTTCAGGCTTCTAATCAATGGGCTGTAACTGACTGTTGGCGTTCATGTTCTTAACTCATTTTAAAAACTTCTGAGGTGCGGGGCAGTGGTGGCGCACGCCTTTAATCCCAGCACTCGGGAGGCAGAGGCAGGTGGATCTCTGTGAGATCGAGGCCAGCCTGGGCTACCGAGTGAGTTCCAGGAAAGGCGCAAAGCTACACAGAGAAACCCTGTCTCGAAAAAACAACAACAAAAAAAACTTCTGAGCATTATTTTTAGTGGGATCAAATGGGGGAACACAGGATAGGATAGAAACAATACTATCTTGTATAGTCATCAGTGAACACATAAGGTAGAAGAAATGACCATTACTTTTTGAACCACAGTTGTCTCACTGTGGCTCATGATCTGATGTGTTACCCTGCACAACAATGTCATGATATGATTCTCTCTCTGCCTTAATCTCACTTTGCACCTCCTCAACTCCCCCTCTTGACAGGAATCTCTAAGCCTCTCCCATTATACTTAAAGGGCATCTTTAGTTAAAGAGGTAGCTCTGTCATATACATTTGGAAATGAGTCAGGGATGTTGGCGTCTTCTTGAAAAAGCTATCCTGAGAAGGCTCGGACACTGGTGGCACAGCTTTCTCTTAAAGGAGAAATGGCCTCAGACCCATTCTGCCTTTGAGCTTGGAGCTTGGAGCTGTGGTCCTTCTGCTAACAGAGCCTCTCTGGAAGGCCAAAGCTCTACAGCAGATCTGTGATGGCAGGGCTCTTGCCTGTTAATGGATTTAATTAGTCCTTTGGCTTAGAGACATGACAAATTTGCCTTCCAGTGGCAAATCCTGCACCATGGAACTACAACTCAAGTTTTAAGTCTGTACAAACATCCGTCTATAAGGATATGTACATGGATATCTGACCCTGATTAGACATATTAAAGAAGGTTGTTTTGCACACAAGTAACATGAAAATCATTGGGCCAAGCTGAGCCAGCCAGAAGGAAAAGAGATTGCGAGAGACGTTCTAGGCATATGCAGTGGCTTGCCAAACCAGACATAGGGCCTGGAGAGAGACATGCGGCCACAGGGTGGTGGTAGACCAGCCAAGCCGCAATTAATCTGTAATACAATTAAACTATAATACAGCCTAGCAATAACCATAATGAATTTGCCTTAGATATGAGGATAATAATTTTTTTNTTAAAGGCACTAATTGCTTGTGTGTATGTTATTGTGTGTGTGTGTGTGTGTGTGTGCCAAATGGAATATCCACTTCAGGATGGACAGATGGGTGACTGCAGATATTCTGATAATATCAGGGAAATAAAGGAGTAATTCTCCTCAGCTGGTATTGCCACCCCAAAAGCAGATTTTACTCCCTTGTATCCTATTCCAGGCTTCTGATCAATGGGCTGTAACTGACTGTTGGTGTGGTGATATTTTATCTGTGTTCCCCAATAAAATTTATCTGAGGATCGGAGGAAAAAATGGGGCAGCCAGCCGCTAGTAGTAAAACAATAGTCATGCAAGTTAGCACACGCCCTTAATCCGTTTGGTCCTCTGTGACTCCAAGGTCACATTGGGAACTAGCGGAAGGAGGTGGTAGCACACGCCTTGAATCCCAACATCAGCCAAAGAGTTCTGGAGGTCTGTGCAGACAGACAGGAAGTGATGTAGCTTGGTGAAGATAGGAAATGAGTTAGCAGAATGAACAGGCATAAAAAGCCAGGTTAGACAGGAAGTCACTCTCTTCTCTTCGCTTCGCTCTTTGGAAGTAACGGCAGCGTTGGTGAGGTGAGGCTAGCTGGTGGCTTGCTCCTAATTCCTCTGATCTCTGTCAGATTTATGTCTTGTTCTGTGTGTTTATTAATAAGACTGGTTAGAAATTCGTCACATGTTGGCGTTCATGTTCTTAACTCATTTTAAAAACTTCTGAGCATCATTTTTAGTGGGATCAAATGGGGGAACACAGGATAGGTAGAAACAATACTATCTTGTATAGTAATCAGTGAACACATAAGGTAGAAGAAATGACCATTACTTTTTGAACCACAGTTGTCTCACTGTGGCTCATGATCTGATGTGTTGCCCTGCACAACAATGTCATGATATGATTCTCTCTCTGCCTTAATCTCACTTTGCTCCTCCTCAACTCCCCCTCTTGACAGGGATCTCTAAGCCTCTCCCATTATACTTAAAGGGCATCTTTAGTTAAAGAGGTAGCTCTGTCATATGCATTTGGAAATGAGTCAGAGATGTTGGCCTCTTCTTGAAAAAGCCGTCCTGAGAAGGCTCGGACACTGGCGGCACAGCTTTCTCTTAGAGGAGAAATGACGTCAGACCCATTCTGCCTTTGAGCTTGGAGCTTGGAGCTGTGGTCCTTCTGTTAACAGAGCCTCTCTGGAAGGCCAAAGACACCTGCCTCTGCTTTAACCAGAGGAAAAACAGGCCAGCTCTACAGCAGATCTGTGATGGCAGGGATCTTACCTGCTAATGGATTTAATTAGTCCTTTGGCTTAGAGACATGACAAATTTGCCTTCCAGTGGCAAATCCCGCTCCATGGAACTACAACTCAAGTTTTAAGTCTGTACAAACATCCGTCTATACGGATAGGTATATGGATATCTTACCCTGATTAGACACATTAAAGAAGATTGTTTTGCACACAAGTAACATGAAAATCATTGGGCCAAGCTGAGCCAGCCAGAAGGAAAAGAGATCACGAGAGATGTTCTAGGCATATGCAGTGGCTTGCCAAACCAGACATAGGGCCTGGAGGAGAGAGACATGCGGCCACAGGGTGGTGGTAGACCAGCCAAGCCGCAATTAATCTGTAATACAATTAAACTATAATACAGCCTAGCAATAACCATAATGAATTTGCCTTAGATATGAGGATAATAATTTTTTTTTAATTTTACAACATTGGTATCTAGTTACAGTGACCTGCGATGCCAATGAAGACAACATTACACTTCATAACCTGTGTCCCCTAAATGGACCTGACTCCCCAGTTTAGAGCTTTTCTTTCAACTGACCATCAATTTNATTTCCAAAATTGGATTACTTTAGATGTTTGAGCCAGCAGGGAATGGCTGGAGTCATTCTGACTGCATACTCTTGGACGATGCATTAAGTTCTGTTTCTTCATTCATCTTCCCCAGCACCTATTAAATTATCAATAACTTTGGACTGGAAAAAAAATCAACTTGAAAATCACCAGCTTTCTTCCTTCTATGTCACCCCTCCAATCAATAAATGTCCTTCCAGAGTGCAGGACCCAGCTCTGGCTTTAGCGTTGGTTCTAACCAAGCCCTCNCTCTGCATATTTGCTTTCTGCTTAGCCGCCAAGAAGGGACTTTCGAACACAATTTTATCCACACTCCTGAATAAAAAATAACCAGATGCAAAGTTGTTCTTTGGCCAAATTACAGNAATTACAGCCAGTGTGTAAGTGGAGTCACCTNTTTTTAGAATTGCACTCTAAATCCCAGGAATCTAAGTGTTAGACAACTGATATGGAGNGGCTGAGAGAGGCTTCCAGTCAAAGGAGGGACAGCTGTGGAAAGCTTTCATGGCTGAAGTGAAGAAAAGCCAAGTNCATCTGCTAACTTTTTTAAAGCACAANGGAGTTTGTTCTTAAGCTGAATATGCGTGGCGAGGGTCTTGGGACACGGATTTGGGTTGCCCCAAAANACATGTTCCACAAAGAAGTGAAGATTCCANTGGTTACAGAATAAAGAAAGTCATAAGCCAAGGTTAACTTCTTATAATAACATTTAATCATGCTCTGTAAGCCTGTTTTAAAAGAAAAGGCAGATTATCTGGATCATGCACTGCNTTAGTNAGGGTTNTCTAGAGTCACAGAACTTACAGAATGAACCTCTATATATATAAAGGGAATTTNTTGGAATGACTTTCAGTTTGCAGTCCAACTAATCCATCAATGGCTGGCTGTGAACGGAAAGTCCAAGAATCTNGTAGTTGCTTGGTCCCATAANGCTGGGTGTCTCAGCTGGTCTTCTGTATATNCTGGAATCCTAAAGAAGTAGGCTCCAATGCCAGTGAAGGAATGGATTTGTTAGCAAGGTGAGGGCAAGCAGGCAAAGAGCAAAAGCTTCCTTCTTCTACGTCCTTATATAGACTTCCAGCAGAAGATGTGGTCCATATTAAAAGTATGCCCCCCCCCACCCCGCAAGGTCCAGACCAAAGGCGTGTGTCTTCCTGTCTCAAAGGTCTGGACTAGAAGTGGATTGACCCACTTCCAACCAAGCAGGAAATCTCTCACAGGTGTGCTCTCCATTTCTGGATTGTAGTTCATTCCAGATATAGTCAAGTTGACAACGAGGAATAGCCATCACATGTACCAACTTTGAGTTTTATTGGGAAACAAGAACATAATTAATGGCCTTTTTTTTTTTTTACTTCCAGAAGAAGTACCATCCCCCTAGGCATGGGCAGAACCTTAGCTAGTAGAAGTAAAGTGGATATAATTCTAGTCTAGTGTCCTGAAGGTAAATATTGGTTCTGTAGCTATGTTCTATCACTATGTTTATTTCACATACTGAATCAACAGAACCTTCCTCCATTAGGACAGTGCTTTTCAAACGTTGNTTCATGTTAGAATTTCCTGCAGTCTTGGTAAGCATGCAACTGCCTGGTTCCTGTTTCAGTAGGTCACCCAAGAAGACTTAGCGTGCCCCTACCTGAACCCACTCAGAGCAGCTGAAGCAGAACCTCTGGGGAGAAGATACCATTTCTAAAAGTATCCAAGGCACACTAACAGCAGGCGTGACTGGCGAACTCCTGCCTGCAGGTGGGGCCAGCCCTACCCAAGTTTGCTAGGTGACAGGAGGGATTCTGAGAGCAAGGTCTTCTTCTGTCTGGGACCTCGCTCTTGAGAACACTGGCCTGAGTCACGCCAGACCTAGGAGACCTAGGGAACTCCACCACTTGAGAAATCAATGACTATCAAAACGGTGTGTCTTACTTCTGTGACATAGTCTCTATTATAACATCCCCTCTTAAGTCTTACATGCTAAGGAGGGATGATAACTCNACATAGAAAAACCAAATCTGTAAGCAGACTGCAGACTCGGATGTAAATGCATTGTATTAAGACAAAGTCAGTTTTCATTGGAACTTCATTAGAGGTTCATCAGAATTTCATTAGCAAATGATTANACTTTGGAGGCTAAAATAAGCCAAAATTAATATCTATGAAAATTAGTTTTAGGAATAATCTTTCATTCAGAAAATATAATTTACATGAAATCAAAACATTTCGAAGCCACTAGAAAGAGGTAAAGGGGTAGGAACAGAGACAGCGTTATTTCCAGTAACAACATTAGAACCAGGGCTGGGTATTTAGCTCAAGATGTAGAGCACTTGCCTAGCATATACAAGGTCCTAGGTTTAATCCCTGGGACCTCCATAGAGAGGCCACTGTGTAGGTGAATGTTTTGTCTGGGTCCTGCCAGGCCCCACGCAGTCCAGTCCAGCCCAGCCCCGCTGTCTTGCAGCCACTTGTAAAATAATTACTCAGAGGCTTCTATTAATTATAACTGCTTGGCCATTAGCTCAGGCTTATTGCTGACTAGCTCTTACACTTAAATTAACCCATTTCTATTAATCTATATGTTTTGACATATTCTGTGGCTTTACCAGTCTGCAGGCATGTTGTTCCTTCGGCGGCCAGCAGCTGGCATCTCCCGACTCAGCCTTCCTCTTCCCAGAATTCTCCTTGTTTGCTTATCCCGCNTATAATTCCTGCCTGGCTACTGGCCAATCAGCATTTTATTTATCAACCAATCAGAGCAACACATATTCACAGCATACAGAAAAACATCACCCTCACCACTGTGGTTAAAAATTAGAAACAGCTTAAATGTCTATTCAAGATGGAATTAATTAAGTAAAACAGTGTAAACAACTATTAATATTAGTAGAGAGCAGTCATTTAAATAGCAATGCTGCCCTCTACATATTAATTTTTAACCTCTAATATACACACAAAAATAGAAGTAAATTATAAATATGTATATAAGTAAAAATAATTTATGTTTAACAAACAGGCATGTACGAACATCCACGAGATTTCTCTGGAATGTTATACAATAGACTGGTCAGAACGATTTTCTCTAGGGAAAGAAGCAACATGGTTAGGAATGAAGGGAGGCTTATTTTCTCCATTAATATTCATTTGGCCTTTTTGGATATTTATATCACTTGAATTAATTAACNTTTATTTTTAAAAAAGGTAAAAATCAAGCATAAACTGTAAGCTTTTAAGTCCATTTCTTTATGCACAGACATTAAGAAAATGAAGCTGGAGAGATGGCTCAGCAGTTAAGAGCACACACTGTTCTTTGCTGAGGACCCCAGTTCAACTCTCAGAACCCCATCTTATGCCTCTGGCTTCTGAGGGCACCCACATTTATGTGCAAGCACCCACATAGTTANAAGTAACAAAAATAAATCCTCTTTCAATGTTTTGTTATTAAATAGACCTGCCACCTTGTTCTTCTTCTTCCCTTGTGTGGGAAGAGAGAGAATGAAGGAGGAACCCAGATAAAGTGTCAAACCACAGCCGCTTATAAAATAATCACTTAGAGGCTTAATATAATTTACAAACTGTGTGGCCTATGGCAGGCCTCTTGCTAACTAGCTCTTATATCTTAAATTAACCCATTTCTAATAATCTATGTTTTGCCACGTGTNCCGTGGCTAAACTCTTCATGTATGTCTAGCATCTCAGGTAGCACCCCCCACCTTGTGTGCCTTTCTGATGTGCGATGCCGGCTCCCACCATGATAGGCATGCGCTCTACCACTGCGCTCTCTCCCTGGTATCACGGTCGTANAGCAGATATTATTACAGAGGAAAACCCTGAGGCTCACGGAGGTCTCTGGAAACTCAAGCTAATTGCATTTTANGCTCACACATTTTGAAAATTTGTGCAAAACACTGTGGGGACTAAAATGACTAATGTAGTCCTTGCCTTTCATGATGTACAGTATCACTATACTACAAGTCAAGACAGAGCACCATATGGAAGCGTTAAATTAGCGAAATCCCTGGGAGGGCGAAGGAAGGAATGAAAGATGGTTTCACAGAAAGGGGACGTGATCAAGCAGGATGCTGACAGACAGAGGCGGAAGACAGCCTTGGGAATCATGTNCAACTCTTTGCTACGAGCTCTGTATACACTCTTGCATTTTAGTCTCTTAACCCTTACAATTCTAAGTGTTATCGCCCCAAATTTTAGATTAATAAATCAAAATGTAGAAGAGAAACTTCCCTAGATGTTCTAGATCNGGGCTCTTAAGCACTCTCCACTCACCAACCCCCTTTTACAGGAGAAATGTATATGAACACTTAGGCACATGGCGATATGAAATATGTATAAAACCAAACAGTTGCTGATAATAAATTGTCAAGAAATTTGCTTGGGCTAGCAAGATATCTCAGCAGGTAAATGCTTCTGTCGCCAAGCCT
>LZPO01027480.1:182114-192495 GCA_001675575.1 Neotoma lepida | reverse complement strand
TCTGGGTGAGGGCCTCTAGCTGAACCTAAAGCCACCTATGGAACAGGCTAGCTATGACTAGCTAAACCCCGGGACCCAGGGTCCTACAGATTCTGCTTCTCCAGTGCCGAGGACCGAAACTCAGGTCCTCATGCACTTTACTAACTGTCCACTTCCTAGCCCTCTGATACCAACTTTGAAAGCCCTTTCTCCCCTATGAGGGCATTCTGAGGTTGTCAGATGGTCAAAAAGACTCCTATGCTTTGGAGCTAAGTTCTGTGCATGCTGCAATACACTGCCTTCCAGATCTAAGTCAAATTTAAATTAAACTCAGTATATCTATGTTCACTTCCTTTCTCCACCAAAACAAAAACGCTAACAAAATAATCAAATGAAGTTTGAATAAACCAATTATGTTAAGAGAATGTTCCCTATTAGTGCACATAGGGACATAGACAGTTATATATGACTTTTTCAAACTTGAACAGAAATTGAAACTTTTATCTAATGTAAGTAAAAAAGGGTACTTACATAGAATTAAATCAGTATTGTACCTTATGGTACTTCTACACTAAATTAACATGCAGTAAAAGCTATGCATGACTGAGTATATATACGGCCCATCAACAAAGCCAAAAGATTAATGTATCCATGTTTAAATCTGACTGGGGCATAATCAAGGTAATTATTTAATAAAAGAATAAGGTCAGTAATTGATTAAGCTGACACAACTCCACACTGAAATACAACCACTTCCATTAAGTCGATTTCCAGTAGAATATATACAAATCAGTAAGATTTAAGAGCTAAGTAATTGGATTTTTTATTTTAATACANAGAATGAGAAATGAACTTGTAAANCAACTGAATTGTATGGAAAATGAAATAGCAAATAAATTAGACCCATGTTTAAAACAGAAGGTCAGCTAAATGTTGAAACTTAAGGCTATCATGGACACACCGATTCCACAGTCTTCTTTAAAAGGTTGAAGTCTTTCAAATACAACTTTGCTATGAACTGGTCCAGAGATCAACAGCATTGGGAATGCTTAGCAGGGGTGGTGATCAGGGACACGTTTCCTATAAAGAAAAATCATACAATTAAGGAAAAGAAGTTAAAAAANTGATTAACCTGGTTTTTACTTTCTTTTTTTTTTCTTTTTGAAGACCAGATCTTGCTGTGTATATCCTAAAATTAGACTCTAACTTGCAAGCCTCCTGCCTCAGTCTCCCCAAGGAATATACTACCACTTGGCTTAATTCATGTTTTTGAGTCATCTGAATACTAGAAAAGTTCAGCAAATTAGCCAGATGGCATTAAACAAAGCCACAGAGTGACAACACACAGGGATTCTAGATGACAACCTACTCAGGAGCACAACTGCCAACAGATAAGCTAGAGACTGGGTAGACATGCCTTAGTATCCAATAATCATGCCTTGTAGCTCTAATTCTCTGGCAACCATACAGTGATTGGAGAGAGAAGAATCTTTTGCAAAGAGACAGCAGGAATATCAGTGAACTCTTTAACTTCATATTTCTGTTTGTAAAAAAATATTTAAACCAAGTATATGTATATATATACATATGTGTGTATATATAATACATTTTAGAATTATACAGTGGGGAAATAAAGCGAGTATTTTAAAATCATTGGTATGTCAGATTCAGGGACAGTAAACCAGCATCCCCAGGGATTCTCAGAAGTTTCAAAATTACAGAATTTTAAACATACTTCCAAAAATCTTCCACTTAGCTATTTGGACCTCACACACACCCATACTTCCTCTAAGGGCCCGCTTCTTTCTCTTACACGGCATCTCAAAACTGCAGTCTACTTCAGTTCTCCTCTGTCTCTTCTGAACTCACTACAGAATGAAGCTGATCCACGCCACTCCACTAACACTGCATGTCAAAACTAATGCTGCTGCCATCCAGTTTTTAAAGTAAATAGCTACCTTCCTTGACCTATGGCCATTTTGGCAGACTGTTTCTTCTTCCCAAGTATTCTTTTCACCTGGCATCGTGGGTACATGTTCACTTGGCACTCCTCTTCCTCACTGGCATCCCTCTCCTCCCACCCAAACAGTAACTGAAATTTCTGTATCTGCATCCTTCCTTTCTTACATCAGAGTTTCTGACACTGCAACATGAAACAGACCGATGCACCTCACGTAACTGTGTTCCTGTAAGTGCACTCTAAGAAAGCTGAAGGTAGTTTCTAGGATAGGAACCTGTAAAGGAGCCTTGCACAATGGGTACTGGAGAGTGCCGGTGAGAGCCATGTGTGGGGCTCAGGGAAGAGGATTCCGAATCTGAAGCCAGCCCAGGTTACACAGCAGGACCAGCTCCAAAACCAAAACCACCCATGTATCTACATGGAAGTGTATCCAGGAAGGCAAGCAGCATGATCTCACCCTGGTAAAAAGACACCAGAAAGCCACAGCTCATAATACCTTCATAAGCCTGGCTCTTTAACAATTCCAATCTGACTGTGTCCCTGGCTGCCCATGCCTTGTTCCTGTGATCACATATTTTGGATAATTTGCATAATTCTACTAAAAAATGAGTTACATTAAATATGATTATAAAGTAAATAAAGCTCCCTAGATTTTGCCTCATGCAAGCTTTCCTAAGAACGCCAAGTGCTACAGTACCTCGGTGCTGCTTTGATGATGTTGTCCACACGGAGAATCACCTCTGCTGCTTCAGCTGCACTCAAAAGAACCTGCCGCTTCACTTGGAAACTTTCTGTTATACCCAGTATTGCCATGTCTCCAATGGTACCTTCGTTCATATCTGCAAAAAAATTCAAGTAACCATTTAACAAGTAAGGTAATAAAGCATCTCTAATAACTTGTAAAAAAAATCTTTTAATTGGGCTGAGGATATGGTTTAGTGGGTGACTGTTTGTACCCTGAAAACCTAAGGGTCTGAGTTTGAATCCCCAGCACAAACACAATAAAGCTAGGCACAGCTGTCAAGTGCCTCTAAAACCAGCACTGGGAGGAAAGGGGGAGGCAGCACTATCTTCAACAAGCGCTCCCTGACCATTCAGCTAGCAAAAATGGCAAACTTCCAGTTCAGTGAGACCCTGAAACAAGGAAGTAAGGTGGAAAGCAATAGAGGCAGTGTGCCCACAGTGTGGCACACACTTCCTCTAGTGTGCCCACAGGCACAGACATTCACATATTCATATGTATTTAAAATACACACACACACACACACACACACACAAATCCACAATACTGGGGGTGGGGGGAGGCAATACTAATGATCTATATTAACAGGGGGCAACAATAGCAAACAAAAACTTTTACAAGGGCAAGCTAGCAAAATGGCTTAATAGGTAAAGGTCCTTGCCTCTAAGCATTAGGACCCTGAATTTGACCCTCAGAACTGAGACCCAACTCCTGCAAGCTGTCCTGACTTCCAAAGGCTAGCATTGTGGAATGTGAATACACAGTTGTACACACACACCGCTAATCCCAGCACTTGGGAGGCAGGTGGAACTGAGTTCAAGGCTGGCCTGATCTGCACAACAAGCTCCAAGGTAGAGAAGGCAACACAGTGAAACCAGGACTCAATAAAAAGGCCTGGAGATGGCTCTTCCAAAGGAGATTCCTGCAGGGGATCTCTGGCTTCCAAGGGCTTCTGCAGGCACCAGGCCCACATGTGGTATCTTGTTAACGACTTTATTTATGTATTAGAGGTTTACAATCAAAACTGTGCCAATATTTGTAATGAAATTAGAAACTAACACTGTGTTCTAAGAATTTACACTTAAGCATATAAGCTCTACTCACATGTCCTAATATCAAACTGTAAACAAAACAATCTTTTGAGTAGTTTTATACCTCTTAGAGCAATACTATGAATATAAAATTAAAACATAGCCCTATACACAGTAATTACAAAAGCAATTAGCACTGCCATCTTTTAATCAGCATAAGAACTTTTAAAAAAATACAAAAAAACAAAACAAAAAACCCCACTGAATGAGGGAACTGACTACTGTTGCTATGCTAAACAGACATTACGTCCAACTGCCATGTTAACGTGTTTGTACGTATGGATTAGTGCTGTCCGAAGCCTTCCTCAGAAAGCTTCAGTCTGCAGTGGGCGGCAGTTAGTGAAGAGACTCCTAACTGGTCAAAGTACAGAAAACAATGACGTTGAGTGCTCAGCTCTGAACAGAACATGCACATCACTCCCTCCAGGTCTCCGAGAGCACTGCAGAACAGGGCAGAATGAACGTAAGAGCTGTAGGATAAGGAGGAGTGCTGTGAAATGCTACCTTCTGGACATGACATAGCCAGTGCACCTGGGATGTCACAGCAGCAGCGGCCACCTGCACACAACTGTTAACACTCCATCACAGAGAGGAGAGGGCTCAGAAGGTCCCATCTTTACAGGCTGTTAATGGCCGCCGGGGAAGGATAAGNCATAAGTCATATTCCTCAGGGTACAGCCTCCGAAAAGGTGCCTTTACGCAAGTAAATAGCCTTCCACCCATTTAAGTGGGAGAGGGATTTGGGAACACAGGGTTCAGTGGAAGAGGAAGGGTGTTAAGAGAACAATGGGAAGAGGGACTAGGACCAAGTGCATAACACACACACACACACACACACACACACACACACACACACACACACACACACACAGTTTGTGTGTGTAAACTTTTTTTTTGATTGAAGAAAATGACCTTCAACTAGTCATTTTCTACAATGACTACAAAAGTCCACTTGATTTCTTACCCAGTCCAATAGTGGTCCGGCCTTCACTGTGAGCAGCTCGGAGCTGTGCCACCAGATCTGCACTGTCATAGCCCGCATTGTCAGCTATGATGGTTGGCAACTACAATATGAAAATGAAAAATAAGCACCAAGGATCAGTAATTGTCTCTACACATACACCATGCCTGTTTCTTAATAACTGTTCATGATTGAGCATAAGATGTAGAAGCAAAATATAAACCATTGTGAACCACTCCAGTTTTGCAAAAGGCAAGGAAATATCATCTTTTTGTCTAGGACAGAAAAACGCATCCAGTTTAAAATCATCAACTCTCATGAAACTCATGGTCAGCTCTCTCTCCATAGTTACCATCGTCAGTGCTTTAGCAAAAGACTCCATGGCTACAGCTTCTTTCCCTGGGGTCTTACTGGCAAGTTTTGCCACCGCATGAGCCATCAGCATCTCAGAACAACCTACAAATTAAAATCCAAAACCTATTATGTGCTCTGCTGTCTCCAAAGACTTCCCTTAAGATTTGTCATTTTACAATCCAAGAGCCAACACATGCATTTATGAGTCACACAACACATCAAGAAACCAAGGATTTAACACTTTCCAAATGCTCACCTCCTCCATAAACTGTCCTGGGATCTTTCACAGTCTGGGCAAGAACACAAAGGGCATCATGCAAAGACCTTTCAGCTTCATCCAAAATCTGTTGAGTGGCACCACGAAGTACAATGGTACAAGCCTCACCTAACATTAAATGTGACATTCATAAGTCAGTTACCACCTAGTCATATACCACATAACCAATGGCATTCCATTACTTATGTAAGTGATGACTATTACTGGATTTTGGTAGCTGATGTCTTCTTCCACCATGCAATGCTTTCCCTACAAAAATCCATGTTCATAAGTGTTCTAAGTTATCAAGAAAAATCTATGCTAAAAGTACACATTTCAAAAAGGCACAGCAAATATCAACTTAAGACTTCAAGACACTAAAACAAAACATAAAATAAGCCCTCTCAAAATGTATCTTCTCTATGTCCTTAAGATTTTTCCACTCCACTTATTAATCTGTGGGGGGCGGGGGTGCAGGGAGGGGTGCATGTGTGCAAGGTAGTCAGGTGGAAACTGGTTCTCTCCTTCTACCCTGTGGGCCCCAGAGAAAGAACTTCAGTCATCAGGCTTGGCACCAAGCACCTTCACCCACAGAGCCATCTCACCAGCCTACAGAATGTATTTTAGTACTATGGTAACTTTTCTTTTGCCTCAAGAGGCCAGCAAGGACTTAGGTACTTCAGCCAAACTTGACATAGTCACTCACCAAGGGCAACCCCAGAAAAGTGGATGAGTTTGTCTTCTCCAATCATGACTTCTTCTATAAGTTTGCAGCTTCCAAGCTTCACCAGCTCTGGGTGATCAAAGGTGGAGGCAATCTCACCACCTACGAACATAAACACATTCCAGGGTTAAAATTTGTTCTCAGCCTGGCATGGTGGCGCACGCCTTTAATCCCAGCACTAGGAAGGCAGAGGCAGGTGGATCTCTGTTAGTGAGTTTGAGGCTGTTATTGGATTGACTTACTTATTTAAACATTTTTACCATTCAGAAAATCAAAAACTTAGAAAAGTTATGTTTAAATTCAAACACAAGGTACATACTTCACTCATGCAGAAAGGCACAAAAGTCTTCACTAAAGGTTACTTCTACTTTACCTCACATAGGGCACAAAGAATTTAAATATTCAGCAAAACAAATAGACTAGTTAAGACTCAAGACTCCTCTCTTTTAAGCTCAAATTTGTCTAGACTACGCCTAGCAAGTTAAGTCTTTATATTTGTGTGAAAGCACTAATTATCTTGAAATACCCCAACAAAAAGAACTCTACAGCATGGCAAACCTAGCATATATATTATCTGGTATACACTTTAAACATTTGTAAACTGAAACCTAAAGGTCTAACTTTTTTTTAATTTTAATGATTTATTTTTATTTTATGTGCATTGGTGTTTTGCCTGCATGTATGTCTGTGTGAGGGTGTCAGGTCCCTTAGAACTGGAGTTACAGACAGTTATGAGCTGCCATGTGGGTGCTGGAACCTGATATGAGGTCCACTGGAACAGCAGCCAGTGCTTTTCACAGCCGAGTCATCTCTCCCGTCCAATGTACAACTTTTTAAAGAATGAAAATGACAGAACTGGAAAATTGTGTTATTAGTCCATGCAATGGACCAGTAAAAAATGCAAGTCAACCAAAAATATTGCATAAAATATCTTCACTCTGTTTATGAGGCATACATATTTAATAAAAATGAACTCCATGTTTAGACTTGGGTCTTATCCCAAGTTATCTCACTATGCATTATCAAATATTGCATTTCACACCCCCGAAATCCAAAATCTGAGAAACTTCGAGAACCAAGCACTTCTAAGAGAAAAAACTACCTATAGTAGTAGTAGTAGTAATAGTAGTAGTAATAATAATAATAATAATAATTAATAGGGCTGGAGAGATGGCTCAGCCATTAAAGGCTAGGCTCACAACCAAAAATACAAGATATCTGTATAATAATAATAATAATAACAACAACAACAACAACAATGGTACCAGCAACAACAACAACAACAACAACAATGGTACCAGCAAGATAGCAAGATAGTTCAGCAGGTGAAGGCACTTGCCACCAAGATTCATAATCTGAGTTTGAGACCCAAGACTCACATAAGAGAATCAAGTCTATGAAGTTGTCCTGTGATCTCTACAGGCAAGCCATGGCTCGCATGCAACCAACACACACAAAATCAATCAATCAATACAATTCTTCAAACACTAACTAAATTAAAGGCATAATTCAGAATAACTTTATATACTCTTAGCTCTTTAAGGGNTTTCTTCTTATTCTCAACAATGTATCGCACATATATTGAGCATATTTATTGCTCAATAAATACAAGAATGACAATTACACTTTCTAGAAACTAATGTCTTTTTCCATACCTGTGACAAGAGCTAGGCGTTCCACACCTGCAAAATCTGCATGCTCAATAGCCATGACACCAGCAGCACCAAAGAGTTGTTCAGGATAATTATAAATTAACTGTCTGCAAACAAAATACACAAGAACATTATGCTCAAAATAGCTACTTCTCATGATGAATTACACTGGAATGCAAAACCCGCAAGCATTTTTACTTCTCTAGAAATAAAAGAACAGCCTGATGATCTATGCTCAACTCTTGGTCTCAAATGACAGGAGAGAACCCACTCCCAAAGAGTTGTCCTCTGACCTCACAGCATAAGCAAAAAAGAAATTAAAAACAAAACAAGCCAAACCCAGTAATCTACAGCAATGAAATGCTAAAAAGCTTCAATAAAGCTCTTTCTCCCCCAGTCGCNCCCCCCAAGAGACTCGTGTCTCAGGTTCCAGCTGAAGTCAACTGAGACCCAGTTTCTCTTTGTTTGGAATTTCTGATGTAATGTTATTCCAAACAAAGAGAAACCATTCATCGTATTTAAATCATTCCCTCTCCTGAGTATCCAGAACAAATCTGGCATTGCTCTACCCTGTCCCACAAGTGTAGGAATCTTCAGCCCTCTGGTGAATCCACACGGTATGTTCTTCTGTCTCCTAGACACTTGGTGACTCTATTAGAAGATCAACATTACCTCACTGTGAGTATTCAACACTAACACAGCTTTACATTCAATGACAATCCCCAACTAATTAGCCTCACTTCATCTACCACAACAAGCACTGGATCCTTTTATCACCACATGAAAATGGAGTACAGTACAATAAAGTACTGAGAATAGCAACAGGGACTGAGGAATCTTAAACATGTAAAACTTGCCTTTAATCTAACAGTCCACTGAGTGTATGTATGTCTTAGCTGACTGCTTGAATCGCAACAATCTGTAACTCTTAGTAAACCATATACAGCAGTTTCTAACAATAAGTAATTTGAATACAATTTTCATGAAAAAAAAAAACAGAGTTTTAAAAACACTATCAGCACAAGCAAACACAGACCTGTTAATAAAGCAATTTATTCCATGCTTAAGAATACGTTCAACTTTCTCCTTCATCTTTTCCTTTTCTGCATGTTCAATTTCTGCAACCTTTGCTGTGGAATCAACTCTTACCCGAGAGCCAAATATCTAAGAGGAAGACATAAAGGCAGAGTCAAGATTCACTCCTTTTTAAAGTTCTAGTAATGAACATACATATCAAAGGATATATGGGTGTATTATTTCTAAGAAGATCCTAAGCTGTTTAANGTAACTGACTCCTGAATTGACAGCAATAGAATTTCAAGAAACATAGTCACACACCTTTATTTTGTCTGTATCCATTCCAGTATTGGCAATAAGAATTTTAGCATTTTCAATTCTCTTTGGTTGATTTACTCCAATTTTTTTATCCAATAGAAAACCTACAACAAACATAAAAAGAGTAAAAAATACTTTAAGGATGCATTAGTAAACCTGCAAAATTATTTGTGATACCAAATTAGTAATTCAAATAATGCATTTTAAAGGTCAATGCACCATGTTCTCAGGACCTAAAAAGCATTCCATTACAGCAGTGGTCACAAACATCAACTCATTATTTAAAATATATTTGAAAAAGAGAACATAAGGGGCTGGAGAGACGGCTCAATGGTTTAGAGTACCTGCTGGCTCTTGCAGATGTTCTGGGTTCAATTTCCAGCACCCACATGGTGGCTCACAACCATCCATAACTCCGGTTCTAAGGGATCCAATGCCCTCTCTCTCTGGCCTCTAGGCACCAGGCATGTACAGGGCACAGACATTAATGTAGCCACAACACCCATACACATTAATAATGATGTAAATAAATAAAAGAGAATACACATAAGGCAGTATTACAGCTAGCAGAGAAACACATCACCTACAAACTTTGGTTTCATATACATACAACAGACGAAAGTCTACTGACTATAATGTAAAAACTTTTAAGTTCATTTTTACTAGCTTAAAACCAACAAGACAAAACAAGCAGTGAAGATTTGAAATCAAAGGATGGTGCTATGAGTTGCTATGCTTTTCAAAGAACTCAGCCTAGCCAGGCATAGTGTTGTGTGCTTTTAATCCCAGAACTAGGAAGGCAGAGGCCAACCTGTTCTACACAGCAAGTTCCAGGACATTCAGGGCCACATAACAGAGACCTTGCCTCAAAGAATAAATAACAGAGAACTCCACCTAGTGGTAAACTAGAAACACCACCGAAAACACAACTAGATAAACCTGGTCCCAATCCTTAGTGGCTTCTGGATGAATGTCAACCAGATACTCATATGCAAAGCATGTGTAACTAGAGGTAGAGATGCTAATTACCAGCCTAGCTTTGTTGACTGGGTACCATCATCATACAAGCTAACACTGACCACCTTCAAAGGCTTCTTCCAGACATGTAAGAAACTTTAGCTCATTAAGCTCATCTTGTCCTCAGCAGATCATCATTAGGAGAAGTAAAGGATTACAGTTCCAATTACACTTCCTGGACAGAGCACACACACAAGAATGAGGACCAGTATGTGCCTCTATTAGAAGGGAGCAGTATGGGCCTCTCTCTGTTAGAAGGGAGCAGTATGGGCCTCTCTCTGTTAGAAGGGAGCAGTATGGGCCTCTCTCT
>LZPO01027480.1:157612-181829 GCA_001675575.1 Neotoma lepida | reverse complement strand
GGAGCAGTATGGGCCTCTCTCTATTAGAAGGGAGCAGTATGGGCCTCTCTCTATTAGAAGCATCTTCCCCGACCTGGCAGCCCGTTAGAAACATTACAGAGTCTTTGCATATCAATGTAACTTAAAATATTTTCAGAATTGCATAAAACAAATGGCATAAGACACACAGCAACACCAGGACTCCAAATCACTTGTAGCTATAAAGCACAACTTGACTCTTTTTACACTTTTAAAGAAAATGCCTACATAGTCCATGATTCATTTGAAAGTAAATACAATGAGAAGACACTGAAAAACCTATGCCCTACAAACTATACTATTAAGAAAATAACATCTCCTAAGACTTAGTCCTTAAAAACTACATCCCTATATACTAACCATATACAGTTATTTGCCAGTTAAAGAAACTTTGAAACTATTTTTTTCTTAAAACAACAGAATGAGCTGGAGAGATAGCTCAGACTTGGAAGAGTGCTTACTGTTGCAGAGCTGAGTGTGGTTCCCAGTACCCACACTGGCTGGCTCACACCAGTCTGCATTCCCATCTTGAGCAGAGAGCTACCACCTCTGGCTACAAACATGTATATACACAATCAAGACATAAACATGCACATGATTAAAAATAATAATCTTAGAAATGAAACTTTTTCCTGAGGCTAATGATGTAGCTCAGTTAAGAGCACTCACTTAGATTTCACAAATCCCTAGCTAGATGGGTCCCTGTTCTGCATAAACCAGGTATGGTGGTACGTACTTATAAGTTCAGAGTTGGGGAAGACGATGGCAGAAGGAAGTTTAAGGTCATCCTTGGTTACACAACATCAAGTTCCAAGGCTACCACTAGCTATAAAAGATTATTAACAAAGCTGGGCAACAGTGGTGCCATGCCTTTAATCCCAGCACTCAGGAGGCAGAGGTAGGAGGATCTCTGTGAGTTTGAGGCCAGCCTGGTCTACAGAGGGAGTCCAGGACAGCCAAGGCTACACAGAGAAATTCTGGCTTGAAAAACCTAAAAACAAAACAAACAACAAGAAACAAGTCCCAAGGCCTGCAGAGATGGCTCAGCAGTTAAAGAGCACTTACTGCTCTTGCTGCAGACCTGGGTTTGGTTCTCAGCACCCAAATGGAGGCTCACAGCCATCTTTACTCCAGTTCCAGGGATTCCCGTACCCTCATGTGCACCAGCCATGCATGTGGTGCACATACATGTAGGTAAAAGACTTGCATATTAAGTCTAAATATTAATTAAAAAAAAATGACAAATGCCACACAAGTCAGTAAAATAATCAAGCAAAAGTCTTTTATCCTCAACAACTTGCTAATTAATGATCTGACTTATCTAGACTCTGCTTGGAAAATACATGTAACCCTGAAAAAAGTAGTATTTGGGAACAGCTTTTGGTAGAGCTATTATTCCTCTATTGGACAGCAAATGACTTCATGTGTGAAATCTAGAAACTAAGATGACGCTGAAATAGTGTGGGAGAAGCAGCATACTGTCAACACTACAAACTGATTGAAATGACAAAAACAGATGCAACACGAATGGTCCTTAAAGACAAGTTTTCTGGCTTTGCAGTATCTCTGGAAGCACGCATGCTTGGGTATTTAAGACTCAGGCGCCCATCCAATCTTTTCTGTACTTGGCACACATACATACCTTCATCTAAATAGGAGTCTGCCAGACTCCCGCCTAGTTTCTTGATGACATGAATGGCCTCCAGATTACCAGAACCCTTCAGTCTGAGAACAGCTTCTACAGCTAATTCGGTAAAGTGGTTCTTGTGATGAGTAAGGAGTTTTGAGGATAATGTTGTTCCTGCAATATTCATTAAATCTTGCCGGAATTTGACTTCATCAGAACTAATAAACCAAGCAAACAAAAAGAAAACCCACCTGTTATTAAATTATTCAAATATAATAAGCATACTTTAATTTTCAAAATTTACCTAAGTACTTGACTCTAAGCAGGCCTCTAATGTCACCAAAACTAAGAAACATGTAAACAATGGATACCATCTTTCCCATCAAACTGCCAAACAGTTTGCCGAGGCAGAAGCAAGCAAGACGACCAAATGTTGTCACCAATGTGGGGAAACAACCATTTGTGACACACTCAGCACAAACAGAAACTGTTTCTGGAGCACCTAACAGCTGATGCTGCAGAGAATGAATCCACACCCAGAAACACACAGGTTATCTACCCAGGGTAAAAAGCAGGCGTGGAAACAACACACGCCTGTAATCCAGCACTGGGGAGGCGGAGGCAGCTGGAGCTCTGTCTAGAGCACACAAGGAGGCTGAGTGAAGACTCTCCATCTCAGCGCTAGCCGAGACGATGAAGGCGATCTCTGGAGGGGACGTGGGAGGGCACAGCGGACAGGCCAGCTTGTGTCTGTTTCTCATCGTTCTCTGCATTAGACCCCCCACAGGGTTTTGGGGTACCAACCCATGATCAACTGCAGAGGTCAGCAGGGCCTCTCTTGCTGCCTTGGTGGCTTCTCTCCAACCTGCGATGATGGTCTGTGGATGGATCTTTTTTGCAATTAAAGATTCTGCTTCCTGTCAATAAAAAAGTACACAAATAAAAGTAATAAAGGACTGGATTACTTCTACTGCTCAAGATCAGTCACAATAATTAATAAGGTGGAAGTGTTGAGTGGCTCTTACCCGGAGCAGTTCTGCTGCTAAAACAGTAACAGAGGTAGTACCATCACCAACTTCGTCATCTTGAACCCTTGACATATCTAGGGGAAAAACAAAATTATTTCTCCACATTCCTAAATTCTTTTAAAATATCCACGACAAATCTAAACCCCACTTATAGTAGGTTCTATACCTGACAAAGTTTGGGAGACCTTAAAGTTCCAAATACTATAGCTTAAAAATGCCCTCCCAAGTTCATGGAAACGTAATCCCCCTTTCTGTCTCACCCACGTTATGACACAGCAAAAAGGACCTCATCGACAAGGCCCACTGGTCTTGGACTTCATAGTTCAGCAAAACAGGCTTGTATGATTTAAAAACTACCTAATCTGTGTTTGCAGCAGCCCCAAGTGGATAATACTACTTCTGAAATTCATTTTAATAATGGTTAATGACGGCTATCATTTAAATAGTTGACACAGCCGANAAGGAAATAAGACTCACCAACTAAAACCTTAGCTGCTGGATTGTCAACACCAATGTTTTTTAGAATGGTGGCACCATCATTGGTTACCATTAGAGAGGCATCTCGTCCACTGCTTAGAAGAATTTTGTCCTGAAAGGAAATTGATTTGTGTCAGATTAAGGTCTAAGCACTTCTTGAAGAATACCTGGAATCAGAAACTGCGCTCAGCTGTACACTGCTGACACAGAAAACACTCTGGATGGTTAGTTGGCCACCAAATGTTTCCAATACTATATTGTGATTAAAGAGATAAAGCATATTTTTTGAAAACCACCACAATGGGACCCTTCTTATGTTAACTAAAAGATCAATTAAAAAATTGGCAACTGGAGTATTGGCTGGAGTTCGACTAACAGGGTGTTGAAGAGAGGCTCAAAGAACGCAGTGGGAGGCAACTGAAGGAGGTTCAGGGAAGGTGAGTTTGTTGGGTGACCTTGATCGTGCGTGCGTGCGTGTGTCAGAGAGCAGATGGCTTGGGTTTAGTTTTATCTTGTAATTGAAGTGTGGCATTTGTTCAGTGTTTGATATCTAAGGACATCTGGACAGTTAATGAATTTAGGAGGGTCAGTCTTAGGAAGTGTAAGGATAGAAAGGCTTGTATAGATCTGAGAGGCAGAGGGTTGGAGCAGAAAAGATAACATTTTAAGGGATTGGTTTTGGGTAGGAGGACAGGTAAGGCTATAAAAACAGTTCATCCAAGTAAAAAGAGGTAGCACAAACTCTGAAATTTCAAATAGGACACTAAAAAACAAGTATACACCAATAGCACATACAAACAAAAACAGTATCTGTTATTTTTAAAATGCATTGTGAAAATCTATGATAAACTTATCCATAAGTGAACAGCAAATATTAGCAGGTTTTGCATCTAAATGGTAACACCTGTCCCTGGAGAGTGATACAGGAGGAGGTCTTTTTATAATCTAACGTTTTAGACTGCAAAACATAGAAAAAAAAAAGTTACCAACAGAAGATATCTTAGGGGAAAAAAAAAAAAGAAAACTAGAAACAAACAATCTCTCCTAAAATTTTCCTATTTTTCTTACCATGCCCTTCGGTCCCAAAGTGCTCTTCACCAAGTCTCCAATGGCGATGGCACCAATAAAGGACGACTTAAAAGAAAAATCAGAACAGGTGGTCAAGACTTACCATCACAGAGAAAAGTACAATTTTGTCATTTAAAAAGAGACGGAACGGGCTTACCAGGCGAGCTGTTTCTGCTCTCTCTTCATCAGCTCCAGCCTTGAAGATATTTACAGGTGCAAGGGAAAGGGACGCCTAAAAGGGGAAGCCAAGATATCCCGTTTGAATGCCAGTCCTCTTTAACACATACCTAGGGCCTCTCGCTAGACTGTTAAGTATATTACCTAAAGGAAAATTAATTTACAATATAATTTCAGGAGTGCGTCATGGGAGGGGGCANTTACTTAAATGACGAGAACTTACAGGTAGGAGCCTGGAATAAATCGACTGGAGTGTAGGGCAAAACTAAAGGCAACATTAAGGCGGAGGCAGGNGGCGGCCGTGGAGCAGCGGTGCCAACCACCCGGGAAGCCTCCATCTTCCACAGGCTGCACAGCCACCCGCCCTCCAAGCCCCGCCCCGAGGAGGGCGGGACCCACGCGAGTACTAGAAACTTCTTCGTTTGGGGCGAGCCCCGGGGGGGTCGCCGGGGTCCCTTAACCATCAAAAGGCCTGATTTTAGAAAGAGATGCTGGCTTAGGGCGCATCTTCCCCTGGGGACCCCCGCAGAGAGCTCGGTCTGCGGATCCCACGCAGGCCTCACGCCCGGCCCGAGCCATGTGCGTCCGGCCCAGGAGACGGCCGCAGGGAGGCTGCGACTTCGGTTAGAGCAGGGGAAGCAGCAGGGAGGGCCGGACACAGCGGCACCCGGGCAGGAGCGGAGGTCGTGGGCCGGAAGCTCAGCTCACCATGGTTCCGACGAACTCAGCGGAGATGATAATCCCTCGCCAGCCGCGCCGCGGAGACGGCAGGAGAAAGGAAGGCGGAAGTGACGACACGCTCTCCCGCAGGGGGCTGGTCCGGAAGCGTAGCGGCTCGCTGGGGGGGAGGGGCGGGGCCTCGGCTCCAGCCACGCCCAGCGGCGGAAGTCCCGGCAGATGTAGGCGGGGCTAGGGGCGGGCTGATGAAGCGTAGACGTCCAGAACAAAGAGGCAGTGTGCCGCGCGGGTTGCCACAGAAACGGAGTTCCTGCTTACGTATATTTTTAAGGTCGGATGCAGAGTTTCAAGTGTTGCACGCTCATCATTTCCATCATTTACCCTCCATGGGAGCATCCACTCAATTTTTCGTGTTTTTTTTTCCTTTGGGGGGATTATTTACCAATATACTACTAAATAATACTTTTATTACTTTTAAGCATTATTATTATAAAGGAATCTTCACTTAATTTTTTAGACAGGGTCTAGTGTGTAGCTCTGGCTTGGCTTGGAACTCACGATGTAGACCAGGATGGCCTGGAACTCTGAGATCCACATGCCACTGCCTCCCGAGTACAGGATTAAGGCGGGGCTACAACTCCCCGAGTTCTTTTAATTTTAAAACGCTGTAATTGGATATTAACTGCCTAGGACAAGGGCTAGTGAGTCTTAGCTGAGACTTTTACCTTNGCCCTGGTTATCCATTTCAGGTTTTTCTCTTCATTTTGTTTTCCCTGGAAAAAAAAAACTAATATAACTATTACATGACGTCTCAATGGAGATCAAGACCAGTCCCAAATATTTCAGTTTATTAAAAAAGTTTTCTCCTTACTCTTGAAATCCTAGGCTTCAATTCAATGCTTTTCTTAAAAAAAAGTTTTTCTTTTATCCACTGGTAACATTTCTCTTTGATCACTTAGCAAGTACCTGTAATNCTGACAATTGCTAACACTAAGACATTGTTAATTTTTAGTTATTTCTACTCTTAGATATAGTAACTTAATTTATATTGGGCGGGCAAGCTATGGAGACTCAAATTTAGTTATCAACTGCTTTTAAAGTTTTAAGCATTGTTTGAAAAATAATTATGTGTACAAATGTATGTGAGCCATGCTNCACACGGGAAAGTCAGAGGACAACTTAGACATCAGTTTTGTCCTGTCATCACGCGGGTCCTGAGGATTGAACTCAAGTTGTCAGGCCCAACAGCATAAGCTTTTACCCACTGAGCCTACTTTTCAAATTTTTCTCTCTGTGTGTGTGTAGGTACTAGCAAAGGCCAAAAGAGGCATCAGGTCCCTTGGAGCTGGAGTAGTGAGCAACCCAACCCACAAGCACTAAGAGTGGTTTATATTCACATGTTTGAAAAAAATTTCATGACACATGAAAATTTCATGAAATTAGTATTTTGATGCCCATAAAGCTTTGTTTCAAAGATGGACATATTTTTTTTAATCCTGTGACAGTTACAAAGAATTAAGTGATTATGATAGTCTGTGGGTCCACAGAGCCTACAACAGTCATGATTTTAAATAAGTCTGTGACCCTGGTTTACACGGTCCTAAGGTCCACTATGACAAGGGGCCTAGCAAATTGTTATTTGAAACTTACTAGTTNTCTGTTGCAGGGAAATTTTTCTTAGGAAATGTATTTTAATGGGCAGATCCCAGGTGGTATTTGGAAGCAAGTCACACTAAGAAGCTAACATGCGTGCACATTTTTAAAAGCTGCTTTTATCGTGGACAAATTATATACCAGGAGTTATAACTCTCCTGTCCAGTAGGTGGCAAGCAACTTGAGATTGTGGGTGATAAAATATCTATGTCCCCTTCCTGTTAGGCTTCGGAAGAGTGGGTGGACATAAAGGACATAAAGGATTGGAACGAGGAGACAGATCCTGCCATCCTGTAGATGAGATGAGAGGAAGCCAGGAGTCCCCTGTAATGAGGACTCTATAGAGACTTTAATTCTTTCTCCCTTGCATCTTTGGTTTCTTCTGCTTCCCCTTCACTTGGTGCCTCTCCCACACCTGAGATGTTAAACATTCAACCTCTAGAACCAGGCTACACTGAATTTGAGTTTCAACTTGTTTTTACAAATCGTTTTGTAATCAAGGGCTTCCTTCCATAGGCCTTCTGAGTCGATTCTCTCACTGAAAGCTATTTCAAAGAGTCCCACTCGCTGAATGTATCATTCAACCCCTAAAACATCTTCTATAAATTATATAGCAATTTATATTGTGTATGTTCCAGGGTCCACGGAAATAGTAAGACTGTGGGAACCATGTTCCCATGGACGTCTCCTTGCTTATTCCCTTCTTCATTCCTCACGTTTTCTTTTAGCTCTGCCGTTGTTTTCTCTTAGCTCTGTCCACTCTGTTTTTGTGACCCTCCCTGTTTGTTTTGAGACAGGGTTTCTCTGTGTAGCCCTAGCTGTCCTGGAAACTCGCTCTGTAGACCAGGCTGGCCTCTAACTCAAGAGATTCACCTGTCTCTGCCTCCCGAGTGCTGGGATTAAAGCCGTGGGCCACCACTAGCTTGACTGCAATTTTTCTTCCCCATGGTTTGAATTTCTTTTAGTGAATTGTCTGTTAGTTGGCCACCCTTAGCTACACTGCCTCTGTGCCTCAACTTCCTGGTATAGACATAGTCAGAATACATATCTCACAAAAGCAAGACTTGCTTAGAGGATGCCTAGGCTACAGCAAGTTCTATTTAGGTTAGTTATAACTCCAATATGGTTTGCTGTGCTTGGAATAACATGCAAAGCTCTGTAGTATAAGGTTATTTGATAGAGGTGACTTGGGGAAAAGGAGGGAGTCACTGCCTAGAGCAGTGGTTCTCAGCCTTCCTAATGCTGTGACCCTTTAATACAGCTCCTCATGTTGTGGTGACCCCCAACCATAAAATTATTTTTGTTGCTACTTCATAACTGTAATTTTGCTACTGTTATGAATCATAATGTACATATCTGTTTTCTGATGCTCTTAGGTGGCCCCTGTGAAAGGGTTGTTTGACCCCCAAAGGGGTTGTGACCCATGGGTTGAGAACCACGGGTTTGGAGCGATATAACTAATTAAAATAAAAAACAACATATGAGAGGTCTCCGCATTCAAGAACTTTCCTAATACTAGAGTAGGGAAGTCAAGACTCCACAGTCAAGGCCTACTTGGATTCTTGCTGTTTGGTACTAAACTGTCCTACCATTCACCATATGCAGTGCTGCTGCTTAATAGTTTGCCAGTGGCAACAGCCAGGACAATCTTTTTTTTTTTTGGTTTTTCGAGACAGGGTTTCTCTGTGTAGCTTTGGCGCCTTTCCTGGAACTCACTCGGCTGGCCTCGAACTCACGAGATCCACTTGCCTCTGCCTCCCGAGTGCTGGGATTAAAGGCGTGCACCCCCATNGCCCGGCTTCAGCCAGGACAATCTTTNAAGTCAACTCATAGGGGGCTGGAGAGATGGAGTGCTTGCAGGAGTCTGGGTTTTAGCACCCATATCTGGGAGCTCACAAATGCCTCTAACTCCAAATCTAGGAAATCTGATACTTTCTCAGGCCCCCAAGGATATCTGCATATATGTGTGCGTATGTGTATGCATGTGTGCGTATGTGTATGCATGTGTGCATACACATACAAATACACATAAATTACAATTTTTAATGTCTTTAAATAAAATTATTTGTGATAGTACCTGGTAGTTAAGGCACTTCACAAGTCAAAATTCTAATTTCTATGGAAAAAAACAACTTGACAGTATTAAAGCAATACACTACATTAAGTTGCTTTTTGCTGTCTTCTGTTTATAGGTAGCTTCTGGGTCATGGGGACAGTACTGACCCCTCTGGTAGTAAGTAGGGGAAATTTTNTCAAAAATATGTGGAACTTCTATAAAAGAACCACTATTATACTTACATGAGGTAGGAAATATTTAAGGGAGTCTTGATAGCTACAGTACACAAGAAACACTTCTTCCATAACCTATGTGTATGTCCTAGGATCCATACAGGCTTTAAGNACATTGCTGAATAAAATATACATGAGGAAATAAGTCTCCAGAACCTGTCTGTTACACACACACATACCCCTTTTTAAAAAAGTAACCCCCTCCTCAATCCTCCTAAGGGAATTGGCTACTATCATTCTAAAGTTATCACAGAAGTTGGTTGTAATATGCCATCTACGTCTTAGGACTTAGTTCTCTGGGAGGAAAGACACTGCCTTCTGTCATTAGTGATGGTCTAACTATAGATTCTTTCCAGNACAAACACTGCTGTCTCAGGGACCAGCAGANGGCCTAATTTAAGCCTACCTGCTAAATAAGAACACATGAACAGTTACTGTCCTCAGAAGATCTTCACAGAAAAAATATGTAATTCAAAGCTGTTTTAAAATTCTGAGCATTAGCACCCTAGTGTTCAAAGATGCTGNCTATCATCATGACCAACTTGAGTGTTCTCTAATGTGTGGCATGTGTACACACTCACTTTGAGTGTTTTCTAATGTGTGACACNTGTACACACCCACTTTGAGTGTTCTCTAATGTGTGNCACGTGTACACACCCACTTTGAGTGTTCTCTAATGTGTGGCANGTGTANATACCCAATGATCTGTAGATTTGTCTACCCCCTACATTGCTTAAATCATTTCCATCCCTGCTGCACTAGACAAGGCTTGGCAATGTCATCCAGTGGCTCAAGTCAGGTTTGGGTTCCCAGAACTGAGAAAGATAAATTGGAATGACCACACACATTAGATAGTGAGAAAGTCTGCCAAAGAAGCACATATATGTTCACTTTGAAAACAAATCTGGCTGGAGATACAGCTCCGTAGTTAAGAGCACATACTGGTCTTGCAGAGGTCCCTGGTTTGTTCTTCACCAACCACAGTCAGATGGCTAACACTACCTGTTGGGAATCAACTTCCTCTTCTGGCCTACAAGNGCACTGCATTCACANGCACACCACCACTCCCCAATGTTGTAGAATATTGTTTTAAGGTGTGTCACTTTTGTTTATGTTGCATTTGTTTAACTCTGTGAAGCTGTGTTACTGTGCCTGTATAAAACACCTGATGGCCTAATAAAGAGCTGAATGGCCAATAGCAAGGTAGGAGAAAGGATAGGAGAAAGGGCTGGCAGGCAGAGAGAATATATAGAAGGAGAGATCAAGGAGAGGAAAAAGAAGTAGCCAGAGAAGAAGGACATCAGGGGCCAGCCACCCAGCTACACAGCAAGTCACATAGTAAGAGTAAGATTCACAGAAGTAAGAGAACAGGAAAAGCACAGAGACAAAAGACAGACAGGTTAAGTTTAAGTTAAGAAATGCTGGCAAGAAACAAGCCAAGTTAAGGCCAGGCATTTATAATTAAGAATAAGCCTCCATGTGTGATTTATTTGGGAGCTGGGTGGCAGGCCCCTCAAAAGAGCAAAAACAAAGAACAACACCCCAACTTAAGAATGATTAAAAATAAAANCTTTTTTAAAAAATGTAACCTTTATCATAAGGTGCCAAGTAATATATAGAATATAAATACAGTAAAACTTTAAAAGTATCCAACCAAGCTTTTATTTGGGTTTTATTGCAATCTACTTTTGGCAATAAGGGAAAAGTGACCATAAGAACTCATCAGATTTTATTCAACAAAGCAGTTTTTCATGAATGCTTAAGGTCAGTGTATCGTCAGCTCAGCTTCCAGTATCAACTTGAGTACCTCATCATGGATATTTATGCCAGAATGATAACAGTAAGGCATTGCAAGATGCTACATTGTCTAAGATTAAACCATATTTTACACATTATAAGTTTAGGATAGTAAAGTATACTAATACTCCACAATAAATAAGAATTTTTAAAAAGTGTTGCTTAGCCCTTGTTTAACAAAATCCCATTATTAGCTTATTCTTTAAGTACTCCAGTTAATAAAGGTTTGATTGTACTTCAAGAACTCTGACTTTTGCAAATATTAAAAATTAGTTATTTATTACTTGTTACATTAAAAACAAAGTTTTAAAGCACATCCACACTTGTCCTTAAGAGCATGTTCACATCATATATAACTTCTTGTGCCTGACAACATGGCTTACATGGCAAAGGAGTTACATACCAGGACAACCAGGTGGCCATCCTCCCACCCCACCGCCTCCAAAGAGCCACACTCGGCCTCAGTGTAAAAGTTCTATTTTATTGCCATGCTACAAAATGTATGAAGTTGGCACTGACAAGGAGAATAAAGAACAAAGGGCAAGAAGGGATAGAGGGCAAATGATGCTGTTACATACACAACACAGTTTTCTTTGAATTAACAGTGGTTAAGTTTTGCCAATACTAAAAATGCAAACCCAAAATTAAAATGCTGATATGAAACAGCATTAAAACACAATTTATGCATAGTACAGAATCACGTCTTTCATTAGAGAAATATGGAATGTTTAGAAAAGAAATTANCCATAGGGGTAAAATTCGTATCTCATATACAATTTGGCAATGGTAGTCCCACTGTAGACAACTTTTATAAAAGAAAAATGAAAATCTAATAAGCTACCTTTATACAAAGTTGCTATATTTATGCCTTTATGTAGGAAAAAAAACATTAATAATGCAAATTAGGACATACAATAATCTTACATTATTATACAATGTAATGAAAATAGAAACATAACACAAAGTTTGTCCTTTATAAAACATCTATTTTGCATTTACTAATGCAAATGTGGCACCCTGGTGACTACTGTACTATTGATACCAGCCTGCTTCCATGCTGTCTTGTCCAATTGCCGGAGAATTTCAACTACAGGATGCTATAAAAGAACTGCTACACCCTGAAAAATGAGGGAGCAGGAATGCGGAACAGGCAGCAAGAAGACAGGACGCTGGTCTGGGCAGAGTACACTGTGATAGGTCTGAATACTTTCATTTGTTAACTTTTCAAGCCAAAATGTTTCCTATACATTCTGTAATTTCGTACCAATGCCTTGATTCAAATTTGGCAAACATTAAGGAAAAAGTAAATAGTACCATATAGTTCACATCAGAAATATGAATGAGATGCCAATACATTACTTCTGAATGATGTCTCTGATGTTATGTCTATTTCAAGAATATATATATATATATATTTATACATACACACTACACATTGCACAAAACACTTGGGCATTATGGGTAGAGCACAGGGGAAACTGGGAAGTACTTTTTAGCTTGTTAAAACCTTTACCTTGAGGCAAATATGTGGTGGCACATTGTTGGAGAATTATGAAAACATAAGGCCCCTGTCCCATTTTTAATAGAACATCATTGAGGTACATTTTTATACGCTGTGCCACAGATCTGGGGTGGAGCCATGGGAGGATAAACACACGTCAGTCTGACTTATGACACTGCAGGGGTCAACAGTAATAACTGTCATGACAAAGGTTGCTTGGCAAAGTTTCTTAAGTCCCAAACGTGATCTATTATGGATCTACTGAGAAGTGAGCGCTTTTTGCTGAGTCTTCAAGAGTAAAGTGCATGTCTCATCACTCCACAGCAGCAGGAAATACAAGGAACTATTTGCCAATCTTCTGGGAGGGAGGGAAGGCACCATATTTTCATTTTTCAAAGGAAGATGAAACTGAGAAATAAAACATTCAGAAAAACACTAGCAATCCTCCCTATCACTTTTCAACCCTGGTCTGGAAAAAATGTCATGATCTATATGGATAAAAAAGGGTTTTATTTGGGGGAAAACAAGGGAGCAAGGATTATATTTCTAAAACGAAAAAGTAGGATCTCNTGGTATAATCAACGAAACCAATTATCTAAAATTAGGTTTGTCTCAGAAAATCTGAGACATGTGGCCCAAAATATTTACCAATAAAATATCTCACTCTAAAATTCAAATAGTAATAGGTACATTCTTCCAGGACAGAGCTTAATGCCCATTATGAGACTACTGTAAAGGACAGTGGTATTCTAAATGACTGACTCAATAGAAACAAAGGCAATTTCCAGAAGACATCTAGAAATTACCACCACCTGTTTACCTCTTCCTAATTCATATAGTACCCTAAAATCAAATGTTTAGCAGACAAATTGGTCCCATTTTTATTCTTAAACCATATACTATTTAAAGCATAAACTGTAGTGATTATATTAGAGTCACCAAAAAAATATAAAATCTAATTCAAATCTGAAGGGAAAAGTGAAGAGAACAAAGAAAGAAGGAAACACTCAGCCTCCAGAATGACTAACCAGATCAGCCCTCTCCCTTGAGGTCAGGCTCTCCCGACGCTCGCTGGGTACAGAGAAGATGGTGTGCACTGTTGCCATCAGTTCTCACCCCGCTGTCAGAAACCACCACTGACACTTGGCACATTAGCAATCTCCTCAGAAGAAAGAATAAACGGAACAGTGTATTAAACATGAACTCTGCACATCTAGCCATTGCTCTCTTAGAACAGTGAACATTTTAGTAAGCACCAAGTTTACAGAGCAAAAAAGAAGGAAAAAGAAAATTCTGCTATAAACCAATGGCACTAAAAACGGTGAGGACAACATTTTATTTTCATTATGGCCCCACCCTACTGTACTGCTAATCTATTCATTGTTGTGTGATGAGTTCCTGAACATACTCAATGTTCTATGACTGAAACCTTTACTTGTTAAATCAACCATAGTTACCCCTGGTATATCCANATCATGATATAAAACTTCCTCAATGTTAGAGAAAAAAGTAAAATATTTTGTAAGGCTGCCTGTCCTTCCACTCTTCTCTTTATTTTACAGTGGGTTGGGAATTTGGAGCATTCTTGATTTTCAAGAGTTTGACATCTGGCCTCGCATCAGTTTACATAAACTTTAGTTCATTTCAGATCCTCAATTACAATGTAATTGCATTGCTTCAAGCCTTCCCTGTACCTGCTATGCTGGCAACAATGTTAACAGCTCACCAAAATCAGGGGCTAATGAGAGAGACTCCCAGTAAAAGGCCAGCAGAGCCCAGGAACAGCAGAGTGGGCAGAGCAGGGCTGTAGTCATCGAGCTGAGGCAATCCCTGCTNAAGTGCTGGGGACTGTGCCCACAAGGAGGTGGTACCTTTGGGGAACTCACATGCTTAAGAGTATCTTCCTTTTCTCCTCAGCTACTGAAGAGATCATTTATGGACACAAATGAAATTGAAAATCGAGACGATGCTTTTTCATCAACTTGAAGTAAACAGCAGATAAATAAATACTGGACAAGAGCAACCCTGTTAGAAAATAACAGGCAGCTCCAAATGGACCTTCAAGACCCTAACTTGACAAAAATGCAAACTAAGTAACAACAGACACACAATCCCACTCCAAAATGATATACAGACTTAAACATTGTAGTGTAAATTGAGAAAGACATTACAAAACGAAATAAGACAACCCAAACACCAAAGGGAAAAAACAAAACCAAAAACCTGAAGCTAAATGGGAATTTAATGGCACAAATGTCTCCAGACAGCAATGTGCTGCCAATAACCTACGGAAAAGAAATGCCAAGAGATCATGGTGTAGATGTCTCAAATGCTTCTGGGTAAAGTGACCTGAGACTGATTCCTAAACCCACCGTCATTCTGAGCAAGATGTGTGGACATGCCCTTAAAATGACACCATGAGATGAGTAAACAAAACTTGGTCTCCTGTCTGCCTTCCAACATAACTATATTCATGATACTGGACTCTTTCTACTAACACTGAAGACAGAGGAGCTGACTGGTACAAAAGGAGGTGTGGTTCTTCTGTTTCTTTTTGTTTGTTTGTTTTTTGGCCCAAGTCAAAAAGTCTTTAATGAATGAAATAAGATTCCTCACGTTCCGTGCTGGAGACCATACACTGTGAGCAGTGAATCTAGTCCTACCTTCAAAGCCTAGAGTTACGTCAGCAATGCACATTATCAAGAGACTTTAGGAAAGGTTGAAATGCCAACACAACTCAGACGTGAAAGATATGCATATGTCTTGGATATGGAATAAAAATCAACCAGCATGTCATTCACTTCAAATCTCATTTTAAATAGGCACTGTGAAAATGGGAATGCTGCCGTACAATAATGAGGAGACTATAATGAAATTAGTGTTCTTTACGGAGTACCTGCTCTACATTAATTCCCTTTAAAGATGCACATGAAATATTCAGAGAACATGGATCAGTCTATAAAGGAGTTAGTGTAGAAATGACAGTGAAGCATTGCATCTTCATTTTAAAAACCTCACGAAGGTGCAAATGGCGTAATGCTCTCCAGGCTCACATGGGCAGGTCAGTACTATTGTGTCTTGTTTTCCTAGATGTACCATCGTCTCGTGGCAGTGCTTTCTGCAGGTTGGACATAGCAGCAGTTCTCTCGATGTCTATCACAGCATACAGCTCTGTGCGCCTGGTAGGGGTTTGTGGAAGGGGAGTGGTAGGCGTTTTTGGAGTCTGAGGGCTGTCGGAGTCACTGCCACCTTCCAAATCCACCTGTATGTAATTGAGTTGCCTGTGTTCTAAGCTGGGGCGCCTGATGTCAAAGTTAAAGACTGTCGGGGTACAGTCCCGACGCCTAGAATAGTCTATTTTGTGAGCACTTGCCGGCACAGTTACATTCTCTGTATTAACATAGTTATGCATTGGATCTAGGTTACTATGGTAACCATTTAGAGATGGGGTCTTTGGTCCTAAATTGTCATCTTCATCCCTACTTAGCTTGCGGGCTTCCCAAACAGGAGGCAAAGATGGTAAATTCTCATAGTTTAACAATGCAGTCCTTCTCTGAGCTGAGTTGTTGATGTTCTGAGTATCTGAGGTACTGGTAGATGTCAGACGACCTCTCCTGACCCCTGAGGCACTAGGGATAGATAGCCCATTTATATTTTCATACACCAGTTTGTTAACAGAGGGTACCTCTCTCCGTTCATCACTGTCATAGCCAGTGTCCCATTCCGTGCTATTCGCACCACTTCCACTAACTTGGTCTCTTCCAAGCTGCTCCAGTTTCTCCTTTTCCATTAACTGCTTCTGAACAGGGGTTGGTCCTAAAACAAACTTGACTCCTTCCGGTTTAAGAAGAACCTGAGGGTCCCTGTCTTCAGTATTACTTGGTTCTTCTTTTGGTGTGTTGCTTTCAGCATTAGAAACTCTCGCCTCTGGGGGGACATGCACGCTTGCACGGTTTTTTCGCTCTTCTTGCACGCCTGTAGTGTTAACATAAGTATGTACCTAAAAAGAAAACAAAGCAAATCAGTCAAGTGTAACGCACAAAGCAAACAGAGTCTGATTAATCAGGGAGCTAGAGAGATGGCTCAGTGGTTAAGAACACTGGCTGCCAGAGGACCTCAGTTCACAGTTCNCAGCACCCACATGACAGCTTACAACTGTCTGTAACGCTAACACCTCCTTCTGGCCCCTACAGGTACTGAACACATGGAGTGCAGACACATATGCAGGCAAAATGCCTATACACATAAAAATTTTTTAAAAAGATCTTGGTCATGTCAATTCATTTTATTTATTTACTGAAACAGGGTCTCGCTGTGTAGCCCAGGTTAGCATTAAACTAGACCCAACTGCCTCTACTTCCCAAATGTTTGTGCCACCATTCCTGGTTTACATACATTAATTTTATTACTTCCTCTTTAAATATACTGTTACCTTAAAACTTTTGCGCCTATTTTTTACCTAATAAAAAGATTGGAGGAGAGGAAAGAATGCAGAAATCTCTTAATTTGTAAAAAAGAATAACTACTTTAAAATAACACACAGCATTATATTTATACAGTATTGTATTGATCATGGGGACACATACCTATAACTCTGCTATTCTGGAGGCAGAGGCAGGAAGATAACCAAGCTTGAGGCTACCGTAGGCTACATAACAAGACCCTGTTTCAAAAAAGGGGAGAAAGAAGGAAGGGAAGGGGGGAGGGAGGGAGGGAGGAAGGAAGGAAGACAGAATGAGATAGGATTATCATTCTGCAGCTGGTTTAGAAAACCTTACTAAGACATTAAAACATGTCTTCATAAATAAAAAATAATAAGAACTGGAAGGGAAAAGGCAATTGCTCACTACTTCCTTATGCTCCAACTTGACAAAAAGAAAACCCCTGTGTATGAGCTCTATAAAATATGTAGATGTAAAATAGACATCACCTAGGAAGACACCAGTACCACTTAGAAAGACAATCTAAAAATATCTGGAGGACCAGATCTAAAAATTTTAAGATTCAAAATGAAATGCAAAACTGAGGAAAATGTAATTACAGTAAATAATATGTTTACTGCATCAAGAACACAAAGAAATTACTTGAAAAACACTACAAACCCCTTAATGATAAACGATCATATAACTTACAAAGATAAACTTATCTGATAATATATAAAATGTTCAAATACTTGGTTCCACATAGTGAGAAACACTAAATGGCTCCAAGAACTTCAACATCAAAATCTACCCTTCCACCTGTACTTCACTGATAACAAAGACTACAACATCAAAATCTACCCTTCCACCTGTACTTCACTGATAACAAAGACTACAACATCAAAATCTACCCTTCCANCTGTACTTTACTGATAATGAAGACTACAACATCAAAAGCAGCATAAACTCTTAATCCACTGAGAACCGACTGAGTTTGTCTTTCTTCATGGACAGATGGACCTCTCTATGGACACACAAACTACTCAGAAGTTTCTTTCCCAGCACTCAGGAGGCAGAGGCAGGCAGATCTCTCTGTGAGTCCCAGGGCAGCCTGGTCCAAATAGTGAGTTCCAGGCAAGTCAGGGCTCCATAGTGAGACCCTTTCTCAAAAAAAAAAAAAAAAAAAAAAAAGTAAAGTTCCCCTGACATCTGTCCATATTTCAGCACAGGCTAGCAAATACATGCCATTTCTTCAATTTTCAATGCAGAAGTTAAAATTCAGATTGAATAAAAGCTCCAAGTATTAACACAGCAACACTTTCCTCCACAGAGGAGTTTTATGGTTACATAGTGGCAGCTGCTTACTTGTTCCTCGGCCACAAGCAAAGGATGTGTAGACTCTTCACCGACTGAGGGTAAGCGAGCACTTCCCACAGAAGGATGCCGGCTGGAGGGGTGGGAGGAGGCGTCTCCAAACGAGGGGTAGCGGGGATATCCATTAGGTAAATTCTGAGCAGCAAACCCTGGAGCTGAGGTTTTGTTTAGTGAGTTGAGAAAGACCGGATATGGAAGAAGGGCAGAGAATAAAATGAGTGGGAATCTAATCCACACTGAGAGTTAGTGAGACATTCCTGTCAGGACATATGGAAACTAGAGCACAGACAGCAGCCCATCCAGTCCTACTTTACCAGCTACTGTTCTTTCTGGCAGTGCTGGCGATAAAGTGCCTGCCCCCCAGCACACAGTCAAGCATTCCGACACTGAGCTATACTCCTGGCTTTTAAGTCACATTTTAGATAATGTGCGATAATTAATGTTTTCATTTTAAAAATGTTTTAAAAAAAGCTAACAGGGGTTGTTGTGGATGATCACCATTTCTGACTGTTATAGATTAACTATCCATAACCTGTATCTTACAAATGTGTGACATGCAACACGAGAGGGAAGATGGCTACTTACTTGTGGGTGTCCGAGGAGTTCGAGGGACTTCCAATTCTGTCTGATGATTACTCCTTTCTACAACTGGCTCTTCCACCACATTTATACTGTTATTTTGCATAATCTCTTGCAACATGTTAAATAATTCTTCTGCACGGGCACACTTAAAAGCAAAGATTCCTACAAACACAAATCAACCATGCCCTTAAAGAGCCATAGGAGTTTGGTCCAAAGAGCAGTANTCAGCAGTGACTGCAGGGATCGATCAAAGGACAGAACAAGTGACTGTTGGACATCTGTATAACCCCTCCAAGGCTCAGGAACAGTACAGAAGAAAGGACAGAAAAATGTCAGACCCAAAGGAAGGGCAAGCAGTGGCATGGAATGCTGACTTGCAGGCACGATNAGTTGTTGCACTTTTGAATTCACAGTAGCTGTGATTATGTGCATAAGGACTGAACTTATTAGACCTATCAAGACACCCTGTCATGGAGTAGGGGAGCTGGCTCAGGGTGTTAGGATGTATACCTAGTTAATGGTTAATGTGGGAAGGAAAGCCATTTTATCACTGGTGAAGGCACGGTAAGGTGTAAGATGAATCTTAAACAGTCTTATTAATTGAAAACACCAGGCCAGGTATTGGGGTAAATTCTGAAAGGTCAGAGAAACAGAACAAGCCACAGCCAACCTCACCTTGCCAACTCCTCAGCTGATCTTGTTTCCTCACCAGAATGAATCTATGCTGAACTGCTGCTCAAAGCCTGAAAGCTTAAAGGGGCCTCCAATTCCTGGTTCTCACACCTTATACACCTTTCTGCTTCCTGCCATCACTTCCTGGGATTAAAGGCATGTGTCTTTCCCAAGCAAAACATGATATCTCGAGTGCTGGGATTAAAGGCATGTGTGCCACCAAATTTTGGCTTCTGTGTCTATCTAGTGGCTGTTCTGTTCTCTGACCTCAGATAAGTTTTATTAGGGTATACAATATTTTGGGGGACACAATATAATCACCACAGTAAGGTACCTATGCTCCTGTAAACAAACCCTCANCCATGGTCCTCTAGAGAACTCTAATGAAACTCACTGGAGTTCTCCCAAATCCCTTCCCCATGACATCCAAGTAGATGGGGACTAATTGGGGAGAGAAAGGGATTAGCAACANTGGGAGGTGAGGAAGAGAGGATACAAGGGGAGATACGATCAAACTTTATTATATACATGCAAGGAAATGCCAAGGAAACCCACTTTATGTGTAATTGATATACGGTAATAAACATTTTTTTTGAAAAGTTGTAAGAACAAGTTGTGAAATAGCCATCTGTAGTGGTCTGAATGAAAATAGGCCCCACAGGTTCAAATATTTGAACGTCCAGTCCCTAGTTGGTAGAATGTTTGAGTAGGATGAGGTGTGGCCTTGTGAGGGGGAATGCGTCACTGGGAAGGGTTTTTGAGGTGTGAAAAGTCCAGGCCAGCCCAGTCTCTGCTGCTGCCAGTGCATCAGGATGCAATGCTCTCAGCTACTGCTCCGTGCAAAACCTGCTCCCTGCCATGAGGACAACCGTAAGCAAGCCCACAATGAAACGCTTTCCTTTAGAAGGTTTGCCTTGGTCATGGTGTCTCTTCACAGCAATACAACAGTGACGAAGATAGCATCCCAATGTGCCAACAGCAAGAAATAACTTCTGATAACTAAATTACATATGCCTTATTTCAAGGCATAGATCCATAAAGTTCCCAGATAATTTTTGTTTGTTGAAAGGGATGTTTCAGAGCCAAGCAAAGGAGATGTGCACCTAGACTCCAGAAGCTTTAACAGCAGGGGGAGCCCAGTCACCAGTAACAAAGCACTGCTTTACCACTCAACAGACCTGGCTGGGGCTTCTAATCATTACCTTGTTCACTGTCACAATTCTCTAAGACAGGTGTTATCATTCTCTCTTTACAAAGTTCCAAAAGAAGGCACAGAACTTGCCAAGGCCACTCTACTAGTAGGGAGCCAAAATTATTATTATCATTACCATTATGAATAAATTAATAACCATTCTCTATCTGACTCCATTGTTTACATTCTTTGCCTAAGAAGTTAGAACCAAAAATGATACTTAGCCATTTTATTTCTATCACGGGCAAAGTGTTTAGTGCATGCTTCATAAATGAATTCATAATTAATCTGTTTGTTTTTTCTCCAAGACNGGGTTTCTCTGTATAGATCTGGCTGTCCTAGAACTCATTCTGTAGACCAAGCTGACCTTGAACTCACAGAGATCCACCTGCCTCTGCCTCCCGAGTGCTGGGAATGAGGATGTGCACCAACAAGCCTGGCCATAATTTATCTTTTTTTTTTTTAACCATCCTGTTTGGGAGTTTTGTGGGTTATTTATTTATTGGCATAGGGTCTTCCTTTTTAAACCTGGTTGGCTTGGAATTTGCTATGTAGAATTTGCAACAATCCTCCTGCTTCTACCTCCCAAGTGCTAGGTGTACAAGCATGGGTCACCATCCCCAGTCTTTCCTTCAGAAATGAAATGAAACGCTGCCCACAGAATAACCGATATCTGCAGAGAATAAAGGCTTTCCCTACCTTGTCCAGTCTGACACCTTCGACCACTTTCAAAAGAAAAGAGATTTGAGTCATAGCCGTATCGTCGCAGGCAGAGGTAGTGCCATTTTACTGAGTCACGTTTACGGGTGTATAGAATCAGTTCTGTGTCTGTAAGCTCCATTATGCCAGAGCCTAGCTCATTCCCATCATCATCCACATTAATGACCTAAAAAGAAACAATAGTAACATAAACATTTCACCAACTTTCAGAAAAAAATGCACTGCTTATATCAACTTTTTTTTCACTTGCTAGTTCATCNACCTGTCAATGTGTGTAGGGTATGATCTATGTAGCAATAAAATAATATCCATTCACATGTGTAAAGAGTTTACATTCTCACTGGAGAAATCAGATACAAACACCAAGTCAAACTCTATTAGATTAGCTGACAAATGAATGCAGCAGAGACTATACAAGGCAGCAACAATTGCCTAAGATGGTTGAAGAAAACAAGGAGAGATTTTTGAACTAGAGCTGAGTATGATTAACTTTATAGAGGGAACCCAGTAAGAGGGAAATCTGGTGGCTCACAAGATATAAACACAATATGAAGACATAATGCTGAAACAGAAGAAAGAAAGTACCTTTAAAGAGACAAATTGGGACAGGCTCAAAGTCCATCTAATGAAAGGAATGTACTGCTGAGCTCCAGAAAACACCCAGAGATGGGCTGGGTGAATGGCTCAGTGGTAGAGCACTTGACTAGCACGCATGAGGCCCTACGTTCCATTCCTAGTGCTGCAGACGAAGAAAACAGACTAAGACTAAAGGGTAATATTTATGGAGAAGTTGTTAGGCCCTTGGGGCACAGAAATGATTGGCATGTACTTTCCCCATTTAATCTTCGTAACAACCCTACACTACAAGTCTCCATTGAACCAATGGAAGTAGGACTTACTAATCATACAAACTGCCCAAGAGCGCAAAGCCATTAAGTAACAGAGCTGGAACTCACACAAGGTACATGTCATCCAGAAGCTAAAACATAACACACCAAGGTCAGATTGTAAGTGACACTAAATAGCTCTGGGAGCATTTAGCCTATTTTAGCTCAGGTTACTGAAGGATGGAAGAGGATCAATTGTGTGGCAACCACAGGATGGCTCACAGGGTAAACGCAAGTACAGTGCAGTTAAGAAATCAAGTCAGAGACGGAAGCACATGCCTACAGTCCCAGCTAGAGCAGAAAAGAGAAGAANTGGGGGCTACAAGGCAGCCTTGGATACGCAGTGAGACCGTCTTATAAAGAAAAGAAATGGCTAGGCATAGTGGTGCATGCCTTTAATCCCAGCAGTCAGCAGGCAGAAGCAGGCAGATCTCTGAGTTCGAGGCCAGCCTGGGCTACAAAGCAAGTCCCAGGACAGCCAAGACTATTACACAGAGAAACCCTGCCTCAAAAAAATGAAACCAAGCAAAACAAAATAAAACAACAACAACAAAAACAAACACCAAAAACAAACAACAAACAAAAACACCAAGGGGAAAAAAAATCATCTAAGTACACATGAAGATGTCTAAATGATGGTGCTACAGTTTGGATCTTGAGTATCTCCCTTAAGCTTAAGTGTTAAAGGCACAGACCCCAGTCTGTAGCACCACTTAGAAAGTGTCAAAACCTCAGAAAGAAGGGTCTTCTAGCCACTGTGGGCATGTCTGTGAAGAAGACCCTAGCTGTGTCTTTTTCTGTATCCTGATCACCACACACGACAACACACCCTGCCCTGGTGTGTTATTGCACAACTGTCCCGTAGCAGTGGACTAACAGATCATGTACCGGAACCTCCCAGACTGACCCAAATGAAACTCTTCTTCAATATGAGACTGTGTTACAGTGTCAGAAAGGTGACAAGGTAGACAATTGTAAGATGACATTTTAAAGAAATGATAACCACAATTANGTGGTTAACCGGACACAAAGGACCAATGGAAAACTAAAGCAGGATTCCTATTATGGTTTGTCCCCCTAGCCATTCATCTGTCGGAGGCTTGGTCATCACTGTGGCAGTGCTGGGGCGGCAGGGTTGACTTTTAAGAGGTGGGCATCTGGGAGGTCCTCAGGTTACTGGGGGGTGTGCCCTCAACAGGGATCAACATAGGACCTGTGAGACTCCAGACAGTCCACAATCTCTCAGAGTTCTGGTCGTGCAGACCACTGTGACACTATACCACAAGGCAGTCTAGTAGATGGGTCCTTGGTCAGGGCCAGTGCTATGCTGACTGAACTTTTCTATTCAAAAGCATGAGCTAGACAAACCTCTTTTCTTTGTTAAGTATTTAGCTGCAGGCATTTGTTACAGTGATAAAAAATGGACTAACAATCCATATTGTTGGTAAGAAAGTGCCAGCATTTACTCAAGAAAAGGCAGACTGTGGAAAAAGAGGAGAAATAAAAGTCTCTGGATAATAAAAAGAAAGAAGGCAAGATAAATTAAGTGTTCAAGTACATCCAAGCAGGCAGAAGAAGAAAACATAGAGTTCCACTGCTTTACTGACCTTAAACTTGTTCCGATGGTTATCTGGGACAGTGTCTTTATCTGGACAGCTACAACAGCTACCCATGGCTTCTTCAGAAGACCATGTGAGCACTGCACAGAAAATAATTGGAAGAAAATTACTCTATCAGGATACAAAAGTTACAAAACAGGAAAAGACTAGAAAGCACCCCACACAAGCATGATACTTTGATGTAGAAAATAAAGCCCAATGATGTTAATGTTTAGAACTAAATTTCATTCAACTAGTTGGTCAATTCTGCTTGGTGAAAAGAATAAATTATATAAGGTACAGGCCACAGAAACTCACATTTCCAGTTTAATTTATAAAGGTCTGATTATTCTAAAACCATGTACCACTACCTAAACAATTACCTTACAGTTATTCAATAGTTAATCAAGAAACTAATCTTTTATAGCTTATCAGAAATTTCATGTCCACCCTTTAAA
>LZPO01027480.1:137695-149110 GCA_001675575.1 Neotoma lepida | reverse complement strand
CCATGAAATCTCAACAACATGGCTGCCTAAACAAGGCCTGGACAATTTCAACAACAGCTGGAATTCTAGTTCTGATAGGAGAAATCTCATGGGGCTCCGTCCCTGGATGAAGAGCTACAGGCAATTAACAATTGCATAGAGAGAGGGAGTTAGCCTTCCCCGGGGAGGAGGCCCCTAATTAGTTATCTAAAACCAAGTGGTCAACCCTAGAAACATATGCATGTAAGTAACACTGAATGGACTAAGTGGGCTGTATTTGTATGTTGATTCATGTGTGTGTGTGTGTGTGTGTGTGTATGTGTGTGTGTGTGTGTGTATGTGTGTGTGTGTGTGTGTGTTTGTAATTAATCTGGCAGGATTTATTTTTTAAGCCATTGGGATTCATCTTTTTTTAAAAAATTCATACACATTATATTTCTGTTCATTCTTAACACATATTTTCTTCTTTTAATATTTAGTTTACTTCATCTCTCTCTGAATCTTTTGCCTTAAGGTTTGTATATGCATTATAAGGTATCAGATCCCTCTGAACAGATGGTTGTGAATCACCATGTGGTGCAGGCAACTAAACTCAGGTCCTCTGGAAGAGCAACCGCCTTTAACATGTTTTGTTTTGTTTTGTTTTTCTTTTTTATTGAGTGGAGGAGATGTCTTTCAAGACAGGGTTTCTCTTGGGACCCTGGTTGTCCAGGNACTAGCCCTGTAGACCAAGCTAGTCATAAACTCATAGATCTGCTGCCTGCCTCTGACTCCTGAGTGCTGGGATTAAAGGCATGAGACACAACTCTCCATCCCCCAAACATGGATGTTTTTATTGCTGATGCTATTCTGAGGAAGAGCTAAGGCGAGGACACTTGCACCACGGTTGCCATGCTAACTGCCATGTTAAGGTGTATATACTCAAAACCACACAAGTACCAGAGCATTTTTTTAAACATCCCTTCATGGATAGAGTTGAGTCTGCATATCCCTAAGGAGATTTCTCTTCCTCTAACTTTTTAAGTCTACGGGAAATACTGGTAAACCATTTCACAATTTAGACCCATTCACCCGCCATTTTTAAACACTCCCCTACCCNCATCCAGCNCTGGGCGCTGCCTGAGGCAAGTCTTGTGAAAATCGTTAACTGAGTAGAAAGTGGGAAGGAAAGCTTCTGGGGAAAGAGATTTCTAAATTGAGTCCTGAAAGGTAGACGTGAACTAGCTAGGAAGGTGTGATTCAGATCAAGAAGGATGCACACAAAAGCACACACACTCAGAACAAAGCTTACTCTAAGAAATGGTTCGCTACAATTCCTTCAAGCCGGAATGTAGGGAAATGTAAGTATCTACAGAGGCCAGAAGAGGGCGCTGCATTTTCGGAGCTGGAGTCAGGTGGTGGTGAGCTGCCTGCTATGAGTGCTGGTAACCAAACGGGTCCTCTGAAAGAGCAGCNAGCTCTCTTAACCAGAAAAGGCTTCTGACCACCGAGCCACCTTTCCAGCCCCAGTCAGAAATAACTACTAAAAAGGATTAGTGAGGCTGGGGATGTAGTTCAGTTAGCAGAGTGCCTGCCTACCATGCACAAAGGCCTAGGTTCAACCTCAGCTCCACATAAACTCAACTCAGTGGTACACACCTGTAATCCCAGCACTCAAGAGATAGAGCTAGGGAATAAGAAGTCCANAATCATCCTCAGTTACATAGAGAGTTTGAATCCAGCATGGGATATGTGAGAATCCCATCAATCAATTTTCCAATTAATCAATGTGTTAAGGGCTTGGGGTATATAGGTGCACCATGTGAATGGAGGTGCCTGAGGAAGCCAGAAGAGGGAGTCAGAACCCCTGGACCTGGAGTTACAGGTGGTTGTCAGCCACCTGATATGGCTGCTGCATACCGAACCCAGGTCCATTACAAGACCGGATTCCAGGCCAGCCAGGGTTACATAGTGAGACCACATCTAAAGAAAAGAAATCATGGCTTTTTAAAGATGTGAACATATGTCAGCCATGAATTAACTGTTGATGGAACTGGTTTGGAGAGAAATTTTAAGAACTACACACACACACAATAAATAATTCTGAAATGAACCTGTAAATTGATGTGAACTAGGTATACTAACAGAGCCAGGATCCAATTGCGTTCTACTGGGCACAATTTGCATGTCTATGAATAACATTTAACTGTATTTTGACTTAATACTCACTGCTNTCTTAACCATACAAAACACAGGGTGGTACTAGACATATATACGTTATGTAGTCATCACCAGTATCCTTCGCTACAACTCTTTTTGTCTTATAAATTCAACAGAAACTTTCCATTACCTCAGCCACTCAAACTACAATTCCACATTCATCTCTGCTTCTGACTAGTCTCTCATTTAAATGAAATCATAGACTGCACGGGATCTTTGTAGCTGGTTTATTTCACTTAGCATGTCTGCAAGNTCCATCTGTGTCTCACTATATGTTGTAAAATCTTACTTTCTCAACACATTTTCACTGTGCTGGCCTGGAACCTGCTGAGCAGAACAAGTTCCTTTAAAATTTGGAATAACCTTCCCACCTCTGCCTCCCAAGTACTGGGATTACAGACCTGCACCACCATGCCTAGCTTGAATTTCCTTTAGTTAGATGTTAAGTATTCCACGGATTTACTACCTTTCATTTATCAGCTCTTTCCTTGGGGCCATTTGGGTTGCACATCTCTTCAAGACGCTGTACAGCTCTTTTGGATAGATATAGAGCACTGTATTATGCAATCTTTCTATTTTTAATTTTTGGAAGAACTGCCATGTCTTCACAACATTGGTACATTTATATTTTTACTTGTAGTAAACAGGGGTTCCAATTTTTTATACCCTCATTAGTATTTGAATTTTCTGGTTTTTGCTTATTTGTTTGTTTGTTGTTGTTTTTCAAGACAGGGTTTCTCTGTGTAACAGCTGTTTTCTACTTGCTCTGTAGACCAGGCTGTCCTTGAACTCACAGAAATCTGCCTGCCTTTGCCTCCCAAGTGCTGGGATTAAAGGTGTGTGCCACCACTGCCCGGCTGTTTATTTCTTTTTTAAACAGTGAAGATCCTAATAATTATGAGTTAGTATCATAATTCAAATCTGCATTCGCCAATAACTAATAATGCATTTCTTCATTTGTATATCTCCTTTGGAGAAACAGCTATTCAAGTACTTGAGACACATCTCTTTTGAAATAAAGCTGCTTTTTCATTGTTGAGTTCCAGGCTGTATAGAACCTAGATTTCAATCTATCATCTACATGGGAGAAAACATTTTCTCCCATTTCCTATTTGTACTTTTACTGTAGTGCCTTTGGGGAGGGAAAGAGGAGTAGCTAAGAGCGCCTCACTATAGCCCTGGACAGTTTTAAACGTGTAATACCCCTCACTCACCCTCCCAAGTGCTGGAATTACAGGGGCGCACCACTATGTCCGGCTACTGAAATTGTGTTTGGATGCTCAAACTGTAAGTCATCATGAAATTCCATTACCCTTTAACACATTTTGTTGCCTGTGTCTTTAGTATCCAAGCAATTGAAATGAATGTGAAATATGTTCCCATTTACTTAGGTGTCCATCAATACATTTCAATAACTGTGGGACAGCACTGAGGACTGAACCCTGATCCACACGCATGCTCAACAAGTCCTCTGCCACTCTATTCCCCAGCCCCAAGTGTGCTTTATCATCTTGTTTTCTATATTTATATTATTTTTTAACTTTATTCTTAACTTTTTTCCAGCTTCACCAGTCTCCCCCCTCTCCTCCCTCTCCCCTGTCCATTTCTCCTCCTTTCAAGTATTTTTTTTTATCCTCCAGTTATGTTTTATTGTTTTAACTTTTTTGTTTGGTTTTTCAAGGCAAGGTTTCTCTGTGTAGCCCTGGCTATCCTGAAACTCTGTAGACCGGGCTGGCCTTGAATCTCAAACTGGCAGAGCTCCATCTGCCTCTGCCTCCCAAGTGATGTGATTGAAGGCGTGTGCCACCACTGCCAGCAAGCTCTTGGTCNGTCTTCCACCATTCAGTATGATGTTCCCCGTGGATTTTCCAAACACTGCTTTTGTTATGTTGGTGAAGTTTTCTTCTCTTTCTAGTATGTTGTACTAATATTAAATTCTCAATAAACTTTAGTTAAGGGAACTAATACTTTAAGAGTGGACATTATTTAAACAGCTATGCTGGGCTTAGGTGGCTCAACAGTTAAGAATACTTGTTCTTGCAGAGGACTCATGGCAGCTTACAACCATCTTTCTAAGTCTGATTCTAGAATATCTAATGTCCTCCTGTAACCTCCTCAGCACCAGGCATACACGTGGTACACAGACACACATGCAAAACCCTCACATAAATAAAATAAAATCAATTTCTAGAAACCTAGCGGTGTTTAGTCAGGTATGGTGGCACATGCCTGCAATCCTAGCACTCTGGATGCTAAGGCAGAAGGATCAGCTCAAGTTTGAGGCCAGCCTGGGCTACATCTAAGAAAACCTGTCCTAAAAAAAAACAAACAGACCATGTATTCACAAATTTTATCTATAAATTTCTGCAACATGGAAATGTTAATAAAACTACAGTGGAGTGGTTTGAAAGAAAATGGCCCCCAAAGGGAGTGTCACTATTAGGAGGTGTGGCTTTGTCAGAGTGGGTATGGCCTTGTTAAAGGGAGTGTGTCACTATGGGGGCAGGCTTTGAGGTTTCCTAGGCTCAAGTTATTGCCCAGTGTCTCAGTCCACTTCCTGGTTGCCTGAGAGATGTAGCACTCTCAGCTCCAGCACCATGTCTGCCTGCACACTGCCATGCTCCCAGCCATGATGATAATGGGTGAACCACTGAAACTGTAAGCAAACCCCCAATTAAATGTTTTCTTTATAAGAGTTGCTGTGGTCATGGTGTCTCTTCACAGCAATAGAAACCCTGAGACATACCCACAGTCTTCCATGTTTACTTACTGTTACATTGTCAGCTAGTTCATGAGGAAAAAAATGTTTTGAAAAAGATAGGGCATCCCCAAATTTCTTTTAGAAGAAATGTTTATCACGCTGTTGTCAAAGTGAATAGCGCCCCCCACCCCAACCAAGACTCTTGGTAACAAATGTCTACCTTTTCATATTACAGAGATTCCAGCAAGCCACCTGATTCTGTCTACAGGTGACCCACTGTCTGCAGAGCAGTCCATCTCTACATAGTCAGTTGTGTGACACCGTTAACAGTTGTCAGCCATGCTCTGTCACTTCCTCCAAGCCACAGCACTCCTGAGTTCCTCAAGTTTTAAGATTGAACTAAGTGAGAGAGAATGGGTTCTAAGATTGTCATGACTCTCCATGTTGGATTTCTGGTCCTAAGGCCTTAAGATCTTTTAATTTTTGTTGTTGTTGTTGTTGTTGTGTTGTTTTGTTTTTCAAGACAAGGTTTCTCTGTGTAACAGCTCTGGCTGTCCTGGAACTCAATTATAGACCAGGCTGGCCTCGAACTCACAGAGATCCACCAGCCTCTGCCTCCTGAGTGCTGGGATTAAAGGCATGTGCCACTACCNCTCAGCTAAGATCTTTTAATTTTTAACATAAGGTGCTAAATACTGGGGTTGGGATAGCTCAGTGGTTAAGAGCACATACTAGTCTTGTAAAGGACCAAAGTTTGGTTCCCAGCATGCACATTGGGTAGTTCTCAACTGTCGTAATTCCAGTACCAGGGGATCCAACTCCCTCTTCTGAGGGTAATGCACACACATGGTGCACAGACACACATACAGGCAAAACATTCATACACATAAAATAAAAATCTTTATAAATAAACATTTTAAAGGTGCTAAATATTAGCTAACATCTACTTTGAATATCACCTTTTCTCATATAATCCCAACACTGGTACCTTTGATGTGTTGAAAACAGTTCTTTAGCTGAAACAGGAGTATTTATACAAATAGTAAAAAGTACAGCTTTTAGAACATCACAAACTACTGCAATGATAGTTTATGAATATTAGTTTCTTCTAATACTAGTTTTCTTTATANTAGTTCACTCAGAAATTTGCAAAAAGAAATTAATGAATAAAAAGTTCACCTTCTTCTTTAACCTTGGGGTAAAGTTGTCACAAAGACTCTAAGTTCCTCCTGTTAATAAGGCTCAAACTGTTGAGGACTGGAATTGGCAGCATATGGGTTCTCACACTTTAATTAAAATGCCAGAAATGAATGTGTTTATTTTGTCAATACTAAGAAAATCTTGTGGTAAAGGAAAATATTCAGAACTCTTCCTCTCCCCGAAATACATGAGTTAGGAAGTAGTGAGTGCTGGATTCCTCCTCCATGGCCCTGATGGTATTTGCTTTATTAACAAAAGAATAATCAGATCATTCAAGTGTTTAATACAAAATTATTCTGAAAAATAACTGTTACGTATGTGAAATCAGTATCTCTAAGTTATTAAAACTGTGTTAAGATTATTGCTAATAAGGAAAAATTTGTACAAAAAAATTATGGATTAAAGCCCAAACTGCTTCATCTGAATTATAGCACAGTGCTACTTTTGTACTAGAATAAAGTGAACTTAATAACATTAACGTTGCAGTCTTTCTTTTACAAGTTAAGCTAAACAGAAACAGAAACTCAGTATAAAAACAGGCAAAAAATTACACAGTCTGAAGTATAGCCAGTATTTTATTAAGAATTTTGGTCAATCTGAAGATTCAAACAACAACAACAAAAAACCAACTTGAAATGTCCTAAAGGAATTAAGATTAAAAAAAAAAAAAAACCATAACTCTAACATTAATCCACAAATGCAGCCAAATACAGGGCCTCTTTGCAAGAGTCATTTATCCCATACCCTCAGGCAAAGTACTCTTTGCTATATTTACTGGATTTTAAAATAAAAACATGAGCTGCTCAAGAGTGTGATATTATTTAAAATATGGTTTTCAAAAAGTATGAGGTACCTATTTTCTGGACTGACAAAATATTTGAAAAAGCCTAGGTTAATACTAGAAAAGCACTGAGAAATGATACAGAGAAATCCCATAGACCCCGCTCCCACCTCTCTCTATTAACATCTTATATTAGATGGGGCATTTGTTATAGTAATGGAACAACATAGATAACATTATTAACAACTAAAATACACCTTCATGGCCAGCACAGAAACTTAGGCCTTTAGTCCCAACAGCCAAGAAGCTGAAGCAGGAGGACTCATGGGCTACATAGTAAGTCCCAGGCGAGCCTAGCTACAGTTTGACAACCTATGAAGAAAACCAAACACAATTTAAAAATTGATTTAAAAAAAATGAAGTGTACACTTATTCAGATTACTTAGTTTTCACATAATGTTTTCATTCCATCCAGGATCCTGCATTATATGTAGTCATTCAATGTCTTAAGGCTTCTCTTTGCTNTAACATTTCCTCCTAATGTTCCTTGTTTCTGGTGAAACAAGCACCCACCAATTCTCAGCAATACTAGGTTAAATACTTTATAAGGCTCTTTGCTGGAATTGGTTTCATGCTTTTTTTTAATAATTAGACCAGAATTATGAGGTTGGGGGACCAGAGATAAAATTTAGAAACACTATCAGCAGGACTTGTGGCTGATGTGGAACCTGGTCACCTAGCTGGGGCAGTGTCTGCCTTCCTCCACCCATAAGCTACTACACTCCAACTCCCTTTCCACAGTATATGTTTTAGAAAGAAGGTCAACATTTACAAAGCAAGGAAGCCAAGCATGGTAGTGCAGGCCTATAATCCCAGATAATCAGGAGGCTAAGGCAGAATTCTAAGCTTAAGGCTAGGGTTGTGGAATAATCTTTTTGTACACTGTGAAGATGTGTCTTTGCCAAGGCACCTTCTGATTGGTTTAATGAAGAGCTGAATGGCCAAGAGCTAGGCAGGAAGAGGTTAGGAGGGACTTCCAGGCAGAGAGAAAATTAGAGGAGATGAATCTAGGCACAGGAGAGATGCCAGGGGAGATGGAGAGGAAGGAGGACACCAAGAGAGGTATCAGTCACGAGCCACATGGCAACAACAGATTAATAGAAATGGGTTAATTTATGCTATAAGAGCTAGTTAGTAATAAGCCTAAGCTAAGGCCAAGCTTTCATAATTAATAATAAGTCTCTGTGTCATGATTTGGGGGCTGGTGGTCCAAGAAAGCCTGCTACAGGTTAGCCTGGGCAATTTTAGCAAGATCATATCTCAAAATGACAAGAGGTGAGTGATGTGAGTAGGTGAGGGCTAGAGGGTAGTTCCCTAAGTACAGTCACTAGCATTCATGTGGCTGAGTTCAATTGCNGTACTGGCGGGGGCAGCAGCACAGCAACTGAGGTTCTCATTAGTGGTAGAGAAAGCTCTTATCTATTTACATAAGATCCTAGGTTCAATCCCCAGAATGACATGTACAACCAAGGAGATGGTGTGGGGGCAGTTTCAATTTACTTTGAAGATAGAACACTGTCAAACTGTTTGGTATGCTAGACCGGCACTCTCGCCACTGAGCTACATCTGCAGCACTGACCAATTATTTGGAATCCTTCTGCACAAGAGAGTTGTCTTGACCTGTTTTTATTCTATTCAGTCACATATTTATACCAGTACTGACCCACGGACATTTCTTTTACACTTTGAGTTATATCTAATACTACTGTATATGACTTTNTCACTGTGGCCACTGGGAGCTCTTCTATTTCATTCCTGTGCTCCTCTGACATATTCCCTTCTTCGTAGAGTTTATTTCTTTGCTTCATTCTTGTTTGTCCCAGTCCTAGAATCAGCCATTTCCCTAAAGGACACTGGTTCCTTTTACTGGAGAATGCTTTTTTTTTTTTTTAAGTAGATATGTTTCAAATATATAAAAGAACAAATTTTAAAAACTATAAAATTGGAACATAGTCTTTTTCTTGGAAAAAAGAGTAAAAAATAAAGGCAGAAAAGTTTAAATCTCACTACAGTGGGCTGGGGATATAGCCCAGTTGGTAGGGCATTTGCCTAGCACGCCCTAGGCCAAGACAGACTTAACTATGTGGCTCAGGTTGGAACTCACTATGTAGTCCAGGCTGCCTCAAACTCCTGATCCTTTTGCCTCTAGAGTGCTGGGATTGGAGGCAAATGCATCATCATGCCTAGCAACTCTTTTTTTAAAGGATTGTTTGTTTGTTTGCTTGCTTACTTGTTTAGAGACAGGATCTATGTAGCTGTGCCTGGTCTAGAACTCACTATATAGGCCAGGCTGGCCTTGAACTCACAGATGTCTAAGATATACCTCTATAAGCAATGGTTCAGGACTAGACAGACCAGGGCAATAAAGCAAAGCATACTGAAATAAAACTGCTCATATATGAAAATTTCTTTCTTAGGATAAGCCATAAAGGAAAACCCACCTGACATGTGACTCCATGGAAATGAAGGACTGTTGTGAGGGGCATGTGTGTGTAAACTGATTCTGCTTTGCTTATGTGGGGCGCCATCAAATGTTATCAAGATCTACTGTGAAATGTCAAGTAGCCAAATGGACTTAGAGGTCAACTTATTTTAATTCTTTAATTACCCTTCATATTCTGTAATTACAAAACTAGTCAAACAAAAACTTGTCACATCAAGTAGATTACCTAACTAAGAACATAAAGAGCCAGGTGCCTGGGAAGCTTTGGAGGCTGAGGAAGGAGGGTCTCTAGTCGAAGGTAGCACAGGCTGCACAGAAGACGTGACTTGAAAAGAAGTGGATGAGGCTGACAGAGCTGTAGAGCTGTACCTACTCCAGTTACTTCGCATCTTAAATGTTACCTTTGTACACCTCGTTTAAAATAAACAGATTATTGGGATGGGGATGGGGCTCGGTTGATAGAGCACTTGCCTAGCATGTGTGAAGCCTTAGATTCAATCTGTGGCCGCACATAAACACAGCATGGTGGCACTGCCTGTGATCTCAGCACTTGGGGTAGAGGAGAAGGATCAGAAGTTCAAAGCAATCCACAGCACACGTCGAGTTGGAGGTAAACCTGGGATNCATAAGACACTGTCTCAAAAACAAACAAAACAACACAACAACAAATGCCAGACATGACTGTAGGAATTTGGAAAGAATTGTTAGGAAAATCAAAACAATACATGTGTCAGTCTGTGTCTACATGTATGTGTGCCTCACTTAAAGTAGGAGCAACAGTGCTCACGGCAGACTGCAAAGGGGTCTGAGAACTGCAGCCCGAGGACAGGCCTTTCTCCTTGTGCTTGAGTGACTGTTTCTTTATGACATAGTTTGTGTCTGTGACAATGAAGGCCGTGTGTGGTGCCTGCAGAGGCCAGAAGAAGCACTGGGTCCCTTGGAGCTGCAGTCAGTACCAGTGGAAATCANCTGACTAAGCTCTCGGAACTGAATTCCAATTCTCCAGAAGAGAGTCAAGCACTCTAACTCTAAGCCATCACTTCAGCTCCCTTTAAGTCACTGCATTTTTTACTATCTGCAGATGCTTCAGAGGATGAGCAATGTGTTAAGATCTCACAGGGCTGGGGAAATGGCTCAGTGGGTAAAATGCTTGCTACACAAAGAGAAGACCTGAGTTCAGATCCCAGCACCAACTTACAAAGCTGGGAAGGGGGGGGGGGGCATGTGCCTATAACCACAGCACTGGGAAACACACAGAAAGATCCAGGACTTGCTGGCCAGCCAGCCTAGCCAAAATGGCAAGCTACACGTCCAGTGAAAGACTGTCTCAAACACACATGCACACAAAGGAAAGATCTCCTTAGCTGGGTACAATGGTACACACTTATAATCTTAGCACTCAGAAAGCTGAGGCTGGAGCCATGAGTGTGAGGCCAGCCTACAGGCTACAAAGTAAGATTAGTCTCAAAAAAGGAAAGTAAAAAACAAGTAAACAAACAACAATCAAAAACAAAGATATGCTCTTCCTTGGAAAGAGTAATAACAGCTAAGGAGGGGGAGGGGGACAACTAAGCCAGGCAGCTAGGGAAAGCCTGCTGTGGGGCCTGCTAGGGAGGCTAAGATTGGAAGACTGTTCTTAGGCTAGTGAAAGGGGGGAAGAGGTTTTCCAAATAATTCTGATTAAAGTGTCAAGTCAAAGAAATACACACAATTGCAAAGAACACATCATTAAACTGGGAACTTATCAACACTGTATTCACGACTAAAAAGGATGAGATGGAATAAGTAAATATTTACGTCAAATACTTTTAAAATACTGGATATAATGACTGTTTATATCATCAAGTAAAAGAAATTCACCCTTAATTTCATTAACATCAAAGTAACCACACACACACACAGACACACACACACACACTCACACACATACACACAAACAGACACACACACACTCACACACACACAGACACACACACAGACACACACACATACAGACACACACACAGACACACACACACAGACACACACACATACAGACACACACACAGACAC
>LZPO01027480.1:103044-118407 GCA_001675575.1 Neotoma lepida | reverse complement strand
GAAGAGGGTGGTGATCCATGCATGACAGACTTCACTTATCAACTGTGCAACAATGGTGCAAAAATAAGTAGACAATTATTACAAAATTTAAGGCCATTAATAATATTTAAAATCATTTATATTGTGACAAGTAACAGAGTCAAAGAGCAGCAACCAATGAAAACCCCAAGTATCTGTCACTGAGTGCCCATCATAGGAGGGAACCTGAGGGAGAAATGCTTGAGACAAGAACCTCCATCCANGCGTCTGCAGTACAGAAGGAGGTACAAGAACTGTGTGGTGAGGGCTGAGTGTGTGGCTCAGGCATGGAGCACTCACCTAACATTGGCAAAGTGATTCTATTGGCAATAGATTCTATTGTCAGAACCAGAAGAAAAGAAGACGGAGAAAAAAACAAATCTGAGACAGTAGCTTGAACCAGGAGTGGTGCATGCCTGTAATTCCAGCACTATAGAGTCTGGAGGATTGCTTCAGGTTCAAAGCCAGCCTGGTCTACACAGTTCCAGGCCATCCAGGGCAACGGAAGAAGACCCTGTTTCAGAAGTAAAAAGAAATGCCTGGCCGAGCTGCCAAGTCGAGTACATAAATAACCATGAGCAATACGAAACAGTAGAACAACTGAGAGCTAAACTACAAACATAAATTTAGTGAGGGGGAGAAATAATAGAGGGCCTGAAAAACAAACACAGAGACCAAATTCAGTCCCAAACGCAACATAAAGCATTCGAAGAGATGGAAATAAAAATCAAGTTTGCTCTCTCCTTGCTTCTGCTCTACGAATTTTCTCGTAGTGAAAAATAATGGGGAAAACATATATGTAAAATCAAAAAGGAAAATGAAAATAGTCTAAAAAGAACTTCCAGAGAAGAAAAAATAATACATAAAAAGTCATCCACAATTTTAAAAAGCACTTTACTAAAGAATCATGTATTTCAATTAATGTTCACATTATTTTAGTTAACCTAATTCCATTATTTGAGAGAGAACAAGAGCAGACAGGTTCTGTACTCCCTTTCCAGTGCCAAGCTCACAGAAAGGTCAGTGACAGCAACAAGAGTGCACACAGGCTGAGCCTACCAGTCCTCATGCTGGTACAGCCCTTTAGCAGCACNGAGCAGTGCTGATGCATTGTCTTGCTTCATTATCAATCTCAACCTCTTCTACCAACCAAAGACATCAGGGTACTATAGACCCTATTTAAAACAAAGAAGCCAGCTACCCTCAGCTATACTGCAAGCTCAAGGACAGCCTGGGCTACATGAAACCCTACCCCAAAGCAGAACAGACCACTTATTTTCAAGTAACTTTGCTGTAACACACCATGGTTTCACTTACAATCAAGAAAACTTTTATGNCAGATACCATAGTATTTTCAGTAAGCTGAGATATGTTACTATCCCAGTGTGTCCTCTAGACAACAGGACACTTGGTGGCTTGAAAAGGTAATGTCTCTTAGGTCAGAGCAAAAAGTCACAAAAATTACAAAGAATTTATACCCACAACTTTTTCAGTTTCTTCTAAATTATTTGGTTATAAGTTGATAGCTTTATAAATAGGGAATGAAAATAAATATATATATATTGAAAATAAAGTAAAATACTAATACATGTCCAAATTTAACAGCATAAAAACATCAACCATGAATATGTTATGCCATATAGTTATTAATCAAGTTTATATTCTCAGAAATTAGAATACTGTCATTTACACCAAAAATAAAATACTCCTTTCTCTAATAAATTCTTATTACTGTTCTACAGCTATGAATGGAATCCATGTTTCTGGTGTACCCAGAATTATTTGTTATAAATGAAAAGCGTTCATTAGTCTAACATCTGCAAGACCCAGGACCTTTACCCTCTCTGTCTTAGACCTTATAACCTAGGTCAGAAGACNCCCGTGTTCTCCCATTACTTTCCCACCACAAACATCTCTGAGCAATAGCCATGCCCTCCCTCCAATGTCCAGAAGGATGTACTGCTGAATTAACAAGCCCCATTTATTTAATATACAGAAGTTTTATGGCTATATTGTGTGCTGTATGCACATGTGCAAATACATGTCGGTCCATGCGCATGCACACACATGTGGAGAGCGGGGGTTGGGTGGGAGTCTTCTCTACCACTCTCCACCTTCTTTATTAGGCCGCATGTGTGTGCATATCCACACGTATGNACTACAGCACGTGTGGCAGTCAGGTGAACTTTTCATGAGTAGATTACCTCTTTCCTCCATGGGTTCTAGGAATCAAACTCATCATCATGCTTTCATAGCAATCGCTTTTATCTGTTAAGCCACACACCAGCCCTCCACCTTATCTTTTTTGAGACAGGGTTTCTTGATGATCCTGTAACTCACCAATGCAGCCAGCAGCCAGCAAGCTCCAAGAATCCTCCTGTCTCTGTCTCCCCAGTGCTAGGAAGTTTTTATATGAGTGTTGGGGAACTGAACTCAGCCCCTCATATTTGCACAGCAAGGACGTAACCACCTGAGTCATTCCCCACCTGACTGTTTTCGTACGTGATTATTTGTGCCTGGGTGCAGGAGGGAAGNGTTTGAAACGGAGTCAGAACAATGCCTTCCATGCTCTGAAGTCGCTGTGGCATGATACAAAAACGAAGGAACTGTAGCAAAGGACCACAGTCTTAGTACAAACTCCGCCACTTTCCCACTTCTCTGAGTGATCTTCCTTCNGNATCATTTCNAATTACTACGTCTATCCTCCAAAGGCCCACGTAGGAAAGTCATGGTGGTGCTGGTGCTGGTGCTGGTGGTGATGCTGGCGGTCCTAGCAGAAGTAGAGTGTGGGGTGGGGTGGGTGGAGAGTGATGCAGTAACATGACGACACAGCGGAGGGGAGAGCTCCACCCAGCCCTTCCTGTGACCGCAGTAACAACCAAGGGAAGAACACGCACTGCTTTACAAGCTGTAATTTCAAGACATTTATTTAACCAACACTTCAGCAGAGCTTACCACGTGTGTCAGCAACTGCTTGAAGCACTCTACGATTCATTTACTCCTTTTTATGACACAGGTACACACTATGTCTGATAGATGAAAATATTAAGGTAGGAGAATCTCTTACCCAAGTCACACAGCTAATTAAGTGGTAGAAACAGGAACCAAATACAGCCAGCCTGACCTCAAAATCCATGCTCTAAACCACTCTGCTAAGTAGTCATGTAGTGTGGATACATAATTGTGATCTTCAGTATACATCATCCTGACCATGTGTTAGATTANCATCTAAAATTTTATTATCAGAAGACTTGTATTTGGGAGTGAGAGCAGATCAGAGCAAATCAGCACCAACTGGAAGAAAAGGGCCATGCATTTGAAACAGAGCAGGGGGAACAGAAGGGGTGGGGGAGGAGAGGGAGATTATAATCTCAAAAAATAAAAAATTATAAGAAATAAAAGAAAAATCAGATATTTAGAACAGTGTTTNTTGTTCATATTCATAAAATAAATCATAAATAGTATCATCACTAAGGTGTCTCACAGGTCAGTCAGGACTTTATTTTTTTTAATTCTGTGAAATCCACACATACACAACAGTCTATTATATATGAAATTATTACAATAAGAAACATAATATACCCTAAATGTAACTTTGCAAAAACAGACTATAGCAACTTTTGCTTATAAATTAGATCACAACTTTTGTTGCTGCCACCACCAAGTTTTACTNNAAGAGCTGATTACAGTATTGACAGCTATTTAACAGCCTTCTACTTAACAAAAAGATATGCTATTAATGGTATCCATTTATTAATATTCTTCACTAAAGCNTATGTATCAGTTCTTCCCAATTTATCAGCCTAATTTTATTTGCAGCACTGTTTTAAATCTTTAACAGACTGGAGACACTATTAAAAATTGATTATGATTGTCTGGAGGATCTGAGATCAAAGCAATTCAGTGTTACAGGAACCAACCAGAACAACAAAACCAAACACCCTCTGGGGACACAGGACAAAACATCAACAACACAAGGAAGAGCCTCCAAGACTTCTGCAACTNCTCTGACAAGTAAGGCAATAAGCTGCATTTTTAAATAATTCCCAGACATGTTAATACTAAAAGTAACTTCTCCATGAAGAGAATTACGCAAAATAAGCCTGTCTTACCACCCAATTCAAACAGTGTTGGGTGAAAATAAAAGACATCTGAAGACAACTTTATTGTCTCATAATTTCTTAAAGTTCTAGGAAATGTTAGGTTAGTAAAAAAACATTAAAGAAAAGACAAAAATAAGGAAAACTTAATGAGGCATTCTCAATTGGAAGGTGACTGGAAAAGAAGAGCTCAAACTAATCAAAGATGAATGGAGGGAGTCAAGTACAGAAGCATTCATGGAATCCTACAGTAAAAATTAATTATATAAATAATCACACAATGAGNGTCTATCTACTATGCTTAAAGCATGATGACTTTATATCACACTTTTCCGTACAAACACAATGAAGATTTTCTTTCCACTATAAATACATACAAGGTTTTTTGTTGGTACAATTTACTATGCCCATTCGCAGCCCTAGGATATTTTTATACCCAATCTCGAATTAAAATTGGGATGCTATCTGTTCTCAAAATGTTGAGTTACTGGCAGAAGCACAGCTCCATGTCTAACAGAGCTTGTATGCTCTACTCCAAGTCTTTTTAAGTGGTATTCTTATTTAGGTGTAGCTAAAACCACCTGTACACTTGAAAGCATAATCAAGGCTTATGGGATATACTAGTCACTGATTCAATGGATCAAAATTTGTCTCTAGTAATGAGAATGGTCCTGGTGTTTATCCAGTACTTTATCTTATGGTTAAACAGATTAATTCCTATCATTTATCCATTTTATTTTAAGGAACTAGTACTCCAAAGTTAGCTACATAATGAATGCTATTTTCCCACTACTGAAAAAGCAGAGAAATGCTCCACAAAACTATATTCCCAAAACATTATGCCCCAAACTTTCTACTACTAAATGTAGCCACCTTGCTTATCAAATTGTCATAGTATCACAACACTTATGTGCAAGGAGCTCTTAGGTAGCAGTCTAACACAACATCAAAATGCCCATGTAATTCTCTTCACTCCATCTCATTATGTAGGCACTCAGTAATTTCACATAACAAGAAAGGCAGGTTCAGTTCAGTGANATACTGTGGAGAGCCAGGAACAGTGGTACATGCATGCAATTCTAACATTCAGGAGCCTGACACAGGAGTGGAGGTGACGGGAGAGGGGGAAGGTCACAGGCAACAAGAAGACAAGGCAAGACCTTGTTACAAAATAGTGCTGAAGAATAACCACGGTCACATCATTTTATTGCAGTATATCATTATACTTTTCTATATTGCTGCTGTTAATCTCTTACTAAGTAACCTAAATTGTAAATTATTCTTTATCATAGGCATGCACATAGAAAAAAAACAGCATATGTATGCTTCAGACTTCCATCTACTAGGGTGTCTTAGAATACATCTTCCATAGACAAAGAGGNATTAATATAAATACTTGATGTTAGAATGTAACTATCAGACTTAATTTCAAGGATGACAAAGACACAGCTGAACTATCATCAGTATATCCATTTTCCTCACAAAGCCATCTAAGTAAAAATAACTATTCTGTGCTTGTTTTGATTCACACATATGCAAAGAAGTCAGCTTTTAAAACTTCATTAACCACTCTTCAAAATCACTCCCTATTTCTAATACATAACAAAATTTTCTCAAACACAGATCTAAAAAGAAATAATTTTCTTTGCAGAAACTATTCATATACAGGATGACAGTCTAATCTATGTTTACACTGCTATCCACAATTTCCTTTGTTGAATTATTACTATTGAATTAACTAATCCTGTAACTCTTCANCAAAGAATGTAGCCAAAGCAATGAAGCTGGAGATGCAGCAGGGCATGTGCTAGCAGTCACAGCCCTAGTTTCAACCTTCAGCATCAGAAAACAAAAATGAAGAAGAGTTTTAGCCTAAGAGTTAATGCTCACTGTATTTAAAAACCAAGTTTTTCCTCTTTACTGTCAAATACCTTCTCAAATTCACTCACTTATTTACTAGATAAAACNTGCTAAGACAGCAAGAAACTCATCAATCTATGTGGGAATTAGCAAAATGCAAATAAAGAGAATCATCAGCACCCAGAAATTTAATGTGCACATTAACAGGCAGAAACACATCTTTTTCTTTATCTGCTGGAGTCAAGATGTTCCTGTGTAGCCCAGGCTAGTCTCTAATTCCCTGTCTTCCTGCCTCAGCCTCCCATGTCCAAACAGGATCACATAATTAAGTTATCCCAAACCTTCTCCTGAATCTTCAGTGGCATCACTCCAACCTCTGGAAGGCCTCTACGGCATCATCCTGTTTTCCTGGTTCTCATTTGACTGATCATTCTCTATCTTTGGTCACACTGCCAAGCCCTCCTTCTCTGCCATCTTCTCAGTATTTGCCCAAATGCAAGATGTACACACTTTAGGTAGCACGTACATAACAATCATGTTATGAGAAAGTCTCAGGGCTTCTCCCTCTCCCTCTCCCTCTCCCTCTCTCTCTCCCTCTCTCTTTCTCTGTGTATGTGCGCACACGTGCGCGTACGTGCACCAGATTGCATGTGTGACAACATGTGGCAGTCCAAGACCTTGAGGTAGTCAGGTAGTCAGTTTTCTCCTACCATGAGGATTCTAGGGACCAAACTTAAGTCACTAGACTTGGCAGCAAACATCTTTACCCACTGAGCCATTTTGACAGTCTATTTTCTCTTAATATAAAGTATTTAACTAAAAGAGTAGTTTAAAGGCTGGTAGTAAGAAGCTAATTAAACTTTGGACTGGTCCTCTAAAAAATGTCACAAACCACTCTGACCAGAACCATGGCTGCTTTAAAACCCACTTTTCCTTCCATGTCTCCTGGTGTCTCTGCTGACTCCAAATTCTAAAGTAAACTCCATGTTTCAGCTTAGAGAATTGTACTCACATATCAACTTCAATACTCTAACTAAATAAATCATGCTGTTCTGAATCACCACCCCCACCGGCAACCTCACCATCAAAGTCAACCAAGGGGCTGGCAATATGGCTAAAGGTGTAAAGGCACTTGCAGCCACACCTGATGACTTGTGTTCAATTACCAGAACACACGCAGTGGAAAGACAGAACCTATAATCATTACACCTGCCTACTCAGTCAGCTTTTCAAGAGCTTCTGTGTTCTAGACCCACCCAGCTAATAGTTCTGTGACATTTCGATGTATCTAGAATCCGAGTGTTCAAACAGGAGCTCCATTATTACCAGCTTGGGCTTACTGGATAACCTCTACCTCAGCAAGGCATTTATAAAAAGAAAGCTAATAACACTTGTTATACATAGCATACAGTTGCATATCATCATGTAATAAAACAACTGATAGATACATAGTAGGAGCTGGATAAATAATGGTGCTGTTAATCATTTACAATCCTACACTCAATCTTTGTTTGATACTCGTTTGCCGACTGTCAAAAATACACCTGGGGCTGGAGAGATAGCCCAGCCATTAAGAGCACATATGCTCTTCCAGAAGACTCAAGTCTCAGCACGAACATCAGACAACTCACAACTCCATCTCCAGAGGACCTGACTCCTCTGGTCTCCTCAGGAGGCAAGTGTGCAAACATACACACACACACACAAACACACACACACACACACACACACACACACATTTTTAAATAAATAAATAAATAACTTTTATTACATTTTATATATAAATGTATGTTTTTTATTCATGTTTGAAGCATATCTATTTTTACAGGCAAAAATAAATAAAAGTAACTACTATCTTCTCTAACCAAGTTATGCTATGTAAAAAGCTACAAACTACTAAGTATTTTGTAATTTTTTTACTGAAACACTCTATATGTCAGAGTACAGTTATACACCGTTGTTCTATGTGAGTAACTTAGTTTATACATCCACTGTGTAACCTGCAAAGCATCTACCAAATGAAAATTGTGGGTCCTTTCTCTTTACTGAGACACTTCAACTGGAGGTGTGGCTCAACTGTAGAATCCTTGCTGAGTATACACAGGGCCCTATTCTATCACCATCACTGGGGGAGTGGTAGGGAGACTCAAAGATCCTGAGGGTGCCTTATCACAAGCCAGGCCCTTTGCAGAGCCAAGAATACTGTTCAATATCTTACAATGCATAGGATAGAGTCTATCTCTCGGTCTGTCTCTGTCTGTCTCTCCCTCCCCCAAATATATATAGTTCAAAATGTCAATTGTGTTCAAGGTGAGAAGACCTGATTTCAAAAAAACACAAACAACAACAGAAACCTAAAAGNCCAGCTGTAGGGCTGGGATTTAGCTCATATAGCAGTGTGTCTGCCTAGCATGCATAAGGCCTTGAGTTCGATCCCCAGAACCACATAAACCAAGGATGGTGACACACACTTGAGAGATGGAGGCAGGGGGATCACAAGTTCAAGATCATCCTCAGCTACTATCAAGTTTGAGGCCAACCTGGGCTATCTGTCTCAACAAACAATATTCCAGCTGTGAGTTATTAGCTAGTGACCTTCAGGTTCTAATACCTCTCTGAGGGACATAAGGGTGTACTGTGTTATACTCAAAGACTGTCAGTGGGGAAAACAGACAGAAGCCCTGAGCAGTGGGCTAAAATATCAGTTAGCATACTTGAGAGTAAGAGTTCTGTCAGAGACAGAGCTCTGTGGACTTCTCACAGATAATTTCAAACTATAAATCACTCANGGCATCGAAACTGATTTATTTCTGTATAATCTATTGAAGTTCAAGGAACTTTAAGGTGGAGTTCTTACCTTTATGGATTTTGTATACTTAACCTATATATAGCATTCTGAAGTACCTGCTTGCCACAACAGATCACCCATTACAGTGTGAAAATTACCAAAACAAATTCAGAAAATTTACTTTGTGCCCCAAAGAAGTTTTTAAATGTTAAGAGCTATCTAAGAGGAAAATAAAATACATAAATATGTTTAATCCAGGAGGCACTCAAAAAAGCACATGAACTGACAGGCAAAATTGACACAAATTGCTGAGGCAACAAATACACACTAACAGGATCTAGATGAAACAAAATTAGGAAGATAAATCTGAGGGAAAAGCATTGTTTTAATTAACAGAATCCTAGCTATGCAATTAGTGTCACCTAAAGGCAATAAGCAATATACCTAAAGAACACCAGCAAAATTACAGGTACTATCATTTCTCATTTTAGCAATACTTGGCTAAATTTCTAATTCAGATGATGGCAACACATTTTAACAGGTTTAAGAACTATTTGCATATTACATTTAATGGACATTTATTGAATTCTTGACTTCCACAAGCCATCTTAATTACCCTAAATGCTTGGAGACAGAATGAAACCAAATGGATTGGTACCCAAATGTCTGAATATTTTGCTGAAAAGGTTGAGCTCCAGCATGCCCAAGGTGTCTTGCAAGCAACTTCTAAAATGGACAAATGTAGCAATTATTTTTAAGCCAATGATTTTAAGACAAGAGCAGTTCCTATCTATAAACAAGACACTAGTTTTGCAAATGCCAGCAGGTTTAAGATACTTTTCTAAAGTAACTGTCTCAGTCTTTCTCTCTCTCTCTCTCTCTCTCTCTCTCTCTCTCTCTCTCTCTCTCTCTGGTATCTTAATTTGTCTTTAGTTTCAGAACTGAGTTTGCCAACACTATTACTCTCAGAACCGCCGGAATTCCATTACTCGTTTTAAGCTGCATTAAAAGATAATAAATACACGCAAAACAAGGCAGGAGTGTGCACAAAATGCTTGCTGATGCTCACAGGCAGACTGAGAAATCCACAATTTAGGTCAACTCTGTTTTGCTATCCCATGGAACTAAATAGAAAAGAGAATTAATGCTACTCCTTCAAGTGAGACCAACACTGGATACCTTTAAACTCACAGGATATAACAGACAGAGAATACTGTCTAATTGTGTGTTTTCACTTCAGAGAGGAATGGTCAGAGTTCTCTTGAAAAACTCACATGATATGGCCAGGCATGGTGGCTTACACCTTTAATCCTAGCACTCTGGAGGCAGAGGCAGGCAGATGTCTGGGAGTTCCAAGCCAGCCTGTTCTACATAGCAAGTTCCAGAACAGCTAAGGCTATAGAGAGCAAGCTTGTCTCAAAAAAAAAGAGTCCATATGACACATGTCATATGTTACTGTCCTCTTCCTCAGTACAGTCCTTAAAAAGAAACTCCTCCAGCCCGGTACTGGTGGCGCACACCTTTAATCCCAGCACTCAGGAGGCAGATGCAGGTGGATCTCTGTGAGTTCAAGGCCAGCCTGGTCTACAGAGCAAGTTAAAGGACAGCTAGGGCTACACAGAGAAACCCTGTCTCAAAAAAACATTAAAAAAAAGAATTCCTCCAATAATGTACATACTAAAGTAAACTGGTGTGCTATACACAGCTCTCTTAGCCCCAGAAATCTTCTCCCTCCCATTTCCCTTATCCTCAGACTATGAGTCTGACAATACNGCCACTTCCATTTGTCTCCTGCTTCTCCGTCACCTCCTTTAGGACGTACCACATCTCAACTCATGGCAATCCAGGAATCAGGACTCCCTAGGTAGAACTGTTTCCCATCTCTCACTTCCTCCCTAGCTTGTGGCATTAATGTAGCTCACCCGGAAAGGGGGAAAACTTACCTTCATTCTCTTACCATCTCTCAATCGTTCACCTCAATTCACTTCCCTTCATATTTTCTGCTCCGCGGGCTCTGCTGCCCCAACCCTTGATAATAACAATCACAATGGCTCAGTGAGTAAGGGTGCTTGCCTGATGACCTGAGTTCAATTCCCAGAATTCCCATGGTAGGAGAGAACTGACCCCTTCAAGCTGTCCTGCAGCCTCCACATGAGCACCACCACACATCTACATCATCAGATAGCCTAAATTTTACAGACTTGAAGGCCTTTGTTTTCCTGTCCAAAAAAAATAAAAAATAAATAAAGTAAAATCATGGTCTTAGAGGTCTTAAATATATCTTAGAAAACAAAAGATGTTAGCTGATATATAAAAAAAAAATCAGGACCTCCATTTGCAAGATTAATGCCACCCCTCCAAAAAGAGACGCATGAAACAAAGGTATACTTAAAGCAAGAGGTGGTGCCACCTAATTATTATGTGTTGATGTATTGTGACATTTACAGAGAAAACAGACCTTCATAATGTCAACAACTATTAATTTTTAATTTACTAAGTACAGCTCAAGAAACCTCAAGTGCTGAATACGATCAGAATACAGTCAATTACATTAATTATAAACACATGTAAGGGATTAATGAGCACACACAGAAGTACTAAAGTTCATATGTAAGGACAATGATTTTCAATCCTACTTTGAAGAACATCTAAATTAGAAAACAAATTTTCAAGATTTAAAAATGGCTTGCAATATTATATACAATTCAAAATACAGATAGCTTTATACATTAACTAAATAGCTGTGGTGATTCGAATGAGATGCCCCCATAGGCTTGGGCATTTGCACACTTGTCCTTGTTTTGGTCACCTTTTGAGGCAGTTTAGAAGGTATGGCCTTGCTGGAAGAAGTGTGCTTCTTCTTTGCAGTTTCAAAGGCCACATGCTATTCTCAGTTCACACTCTCTGTCTCTTGTACGTGGTTCAAGACGTGAGCTCTCAGCCCTGAGTTTCCAGCTTAGGTCACTATGCCTGCATGCTATCACTCTTCTCTGCCTTGATGGTGATGGATTCATTTCTCCAGAACTGGAAGCCCAAATAAACCTCTCCTTTAACAAGTCACCTTGGTCATGGTGTTTTATCATAGCAATAGAAAAGTAACTAATACAGAAGGTGGTACCCAGTGTGAGGCACTTCTGTGACAGACCTGACCATGTTGTTTAGAGAAATGTGGAAGACTTTGGACTAGAAAAGCAGTTGTACATTGCAAGTGGAGCTTAATAGGCCGTCCAAGTACAGGAGCTTGGAAGGCAGTAGTGCTGAGAGCTACAGAGACTGAGAGCCCATCTCCAGAAGTTTCAGAGGGCAACAATAAAAGCAACTGGGCTAGAGGCCATTCTTGTGGTTGCTTTCTGCCCTGGTCCTAAGAACTTGTCTAAGGCTAAATTTTGAAGTAATGGACTAATTCTTTGGCAGAGATTTCAAGACAGCCTAATACTGACTCTGACACATAGTTGCTAATAATCACTGAGGCAGAGTTACAATGAAAAAGACCAAGTGGGGCAGAAAGAAATACAAAATATATAGTTTGAAGAGAAAAAAAGAACATCAGGAAACACTGTTGCAGGCAAGACTTGTGCTGAGAAAGACAAGGTTATTATGGGGAGGCCTGATTTGCACTGGAATAAAGGGAAAGATACCCTAGAGGCAAGACCACACCCAGCTAAGCTTCCAACTTGTGAAAAGGCCTGAGGAATTTTCTGCTGCTAAAAAAGAAACAGTAAAAAGCTGCTGCAAATGTGATTCAAGAGTGCCAGTGTCATCCAGCTGGTGCTGGCTTTAGAGTTATAAAGGATACTCGAAAAAGGGAATCATGGAATCATCCTCCACAGTTTCAGAGCATAGAAGCCAGAAATGTGGAGTCCTTCCAAGGCCACTGCATCAAGTTGTGGAAGCAAAGCCTGGGTTGCATTGAGGACCCCAAGATATTGGAGATGTCAGAGCATGGGAGAGTTGCATACAGAGAGTGGAGCCAGCGCGAGAGGGAGGCAGGCAGCAAAGCTGGAGGCCTTTGAAACCAGACATGGAGTACAGCCTTTGGTGTCTGCTCTATAGAGTTTTGTCTTGTTTTGGTCCAGTAGTTATTCACTATGCTTCTATTCATTCCTTTGGGAGTGGTAATGTATATTCTGTGCCACTGTATGCTAGAAGTATGTAATTTGCTGTTTGAGTTTACAGGGTTACAGTTAAGAGACTGACTTGAAGTCTCAGAAGAAAGTTTGGATGTTGAACTTTTAAACTTAAAAACAGTGTTGAGATTGTGAAAGACTATGTGGACTTTTGAAGTTGTACTAAATGCATTTAGCAGATTGTAGTGGTTTGAATGAAATGTGCTACCTCAACCCCTCCACCCCCACCAGTCTCGGGCATTTGCATTCATGTTCCTAGCTAATGGCCCTTTTGTACAGTTTAAGAGGTTTGATCTTGCTGAAGAAGTGTATCAGTGAGGGCAGGCTTTGAGGTTTCAAAAGCCACATGCCATTCCTAGTTTGCACTCTCTGCTTCGTGTTTGTGGTTCAAGATGTGAACCCTCAGTCCTGAGCTTCCAGCTCCAGTTGCCATGTCTGCTGCCATGCTTCCCTGCCTTGATGGCAACGGACTCATCCCTCTGGAACTGGAACGTAGTTCTAAGTACCAGCTAAGGTCATGTGACCAGTTGCAGAAATGAGGATGTAATTGACATAAGTGTTTCTTTTCTATTTTGTTAGAAACATATTTGTGCATATACACACATACACACACACACACACACACATATTAAGCAGATACTTGTGTTTTCTTTCCTCTGGTTTTTTGTCATGTACTGTAACATCGATTATAGTGGTTATTATATTTCTTATGAGACACTAAAAGACTAAGTATTCCTTAAGATACATTGATATATTGATATATATTTTCTAAATANAGAATATATATTTAGAATATATTCTAAAATATATGATTTTATGATTGTACATAAGATAGTTATTTCATTTTAGGCAGAATTATGACCTGGTTATTGTTTTCATTTGGAAGTTAAGTGTGACACAAAGAAAAGTGATTATTTGTCAAGTTGACAAGGGATGAACCTGTGATAGCTAACCATGGTTATCAACTGGAATCAACTAAAATCCAAGCTTCTGGGCACGCCTGTAAGGGACTTTCTTGATCTGATTATTTGAGGTAAGAAGACCCACCCTATGTCAGGGCCACATCTTCTAGTGGCAGCCCAAATAAAACAACACTAGCCTGCTTGTCACACTCTTTCTGGCAAGTTCACTTATCCTGTTACTGAGGCATTTCTGCATTAGCATGACAACTAACTTCTTCAGGATTCCAACACAGACTGAAGATCAGCAGTTCTCCAGGAATTCTTTAGGACTCCAGAGCCAGATTGGGACAGCTCAGACATCCAGCCTCATGGACTGAACAACTACCAGATTCTCAGCCTTTCCAAGAATTCCATCAGTTCCTTTAGAGAACTCTGACTTAAGGCAATAGCTAAATTTGTTTTTACTGGAACTAAAACTCACGCTAGTATCACTAATTATCTCATGACCAGAAACCTCTGGCTGTAGTTACAGTCCTCAGTAAGAGCAATTAAAAGCCTGGGCCAGAGAGATAGTTCAGTGGGTAGAGGCACTAGCTGCATAAGCCTGGTAACCTAAATTTGATGTTTAAACCCTACATACCAACTACACAAAACTGTCCTCTGACCTTCACACATGTGCATGGCACCCATAAATAATAATTTTTCCAAATAGAAAATCTATAAGCTGTAGATATAGCTAATTATCTCATGACCAGAAACCCTGTCTCTTATACACATCTAGATGTGTATAAGAGACAGGCATAAGCCTGGTAACCTAAATTTGATGTTTAAACCCTACATACCAACTACACAAAACTGTCCTCTGACCTTCACACATGTGCATGGCACCCATAAATAATAATTTTTCCAAATAGAAAATCTATAAGCTGTAGATATAGCTTAGTGATTTAGAGAGCTCTTGTTGCTCTTGCAGAGGACCTGGGAGTGCTTCCCAGCACCCACATGGTGGTTCACAACCATCCTTAATTCTAATCCCAGGATATCTGAGGGCCTCTTCTGATCTCCACAAGCACCAGGCACAAGCATGATATGCACACACACAGGCAAGCAAAACACTCATACACATAAAATTAGTAAACTTTAAAATAAAGTTTTTTGAGGGCTGGAGAGTTGGCTCAGAAGTTACAAACACTTGTTGCTCCTGCAGAGGACCAGGGTTTGATTCCCAACATGCACATAGTAGATCTGACAACTATCTATACCTCCAGTTCCAGGGAGCCTGATGACCTCTTCTGGCTTCCCTAGGTACCAGGCATGCTCATGGTACACATTCATCCATGCAGGCACAATACTCATACACATAAAATAATAAAGTAAATCTAAAATACAAGTTTCAAGTAGAACACCTATTTTGTAAAAAATATTACTTCTGGCCTGGCAGTGGTGGTGTACACTTTTAATCTCAGCAATTGGGAGGCAGAGGCAGTCGGATCTCAGTGAGTTTGAGGCCAGACTGGTCTATAAAGGAAGTTCCAGGACAGCCAGGACCATTACACAGAGAAACTCTG